>JBBPOB010000392.1:0-17635 GCA_038091275.1 Tylopilus subfusipes | reverse complement strand
ACTTACATCCCGGGGCAGCTTTGCCAGCAAAGAAGACATTCCGCGGGATGGTTTTCTTCCTGTCCTCCGGTTTCATGGATTTCAATGTCAAGTAACGCTGAAAGAAGTGTAAGATAAGTCAAGAATTGTGCATTCTCCAACGCACATGAACGACACCAAGAATGTTGAGCGTTTGACGCTACATTCAATATCAGCACCGCCGGTCAGATACATATTTTCCTCCGTGATGATATACCTTGTACTCATGCAACCTCTGTACCATAATGTAATGCCCAGTTAGCCTAGTTGACAATAGACATATGTTGGTCCCACCTTTATCTGAACGTCGAATAACGCGTCCGTATCGACTTTCAGGCCCAGAGTTGTTTGGACGTAGTGAACCAATCTCTCCTTGTTACCCTGCTTCACGGAGGCCCACGCGGCCTGAAGTTCTTTATCTTCCACATGATCCAACAAGCCCTCTAGTTTCGACAAATCCTTGAGCCATACGCTTTTCGGAATCTTGAGTGTTTTGGTGATTAGGTCACTGAGATTTGGGTTACACTGGGTCAAGACGTCAGCGCTGTCTTCTTCATTCTAGTGACGATAAGACGAACCTGGTCAAGCCAGCGCCGCGGAGTGACTTGATAAACGGGTCATCATCAAGATATCTATCTCCAAGATCTATTCAACACCTACCCCCGTTGGTGACATTTCCGAACCTCGTATCTCGTTAGATAAGAATTTCTAAGGGGCATGAAAAAACATACTTGCCGGTCCCAAAGTAATCCACGAAATCCTTCATGATCGTAGTCCTTACCAATTCACTGTGCAACTAGGAAATCCGTTCAAACCTGCCCGGACTGAAGGTATACAGATAGCATACCTCAGCGACACCGTTAACCTTGCGACTTCCTGTTTGAATAAGTGTTGAATCATAATCTCATTGTTGTCCAACAAACCACAAACCGATGCAGGCTAGATGCGCCATGCGAATGTTCTTCGGTACACCTTCTACACAGCCACGGTTAAGGACTTTACGCAGAGAGAGTGGTATCGCTCACCCTCTATCAAAGACATCCTCGCCAATCGGTCACGGTCGCCGGGGAACATCCGTTCGACGGCTATTGAGACCATCAGCCTGGGGTCGCCGTGGCCAACATACACTTACATTGCAAAAAGAGGCTGTGAACGCGATCGCATCGTATTATCAACTGAAAGAAACGGTCGCCAAAAGCTAACTCACAAGTTCTGCGAATATGAGAGTGGCGTTAGTAACATTCTCTTCTCAAACGACATGGACTGACGATATCAAAGATGATCTGCATGTGTCTGGGGAATGGTTACATCATAATATCGGACGAGCCTGGAACGACAGCATACCGGGGCAGAAGATGTTCCATCAGAGCAACAGGCCACTTTTCCAGCGCTTCCTAGAACAAGTTCTCGTCAAAGCGACGAGGATCGAGGGATTATATGACCGACCGGGAGCACGGTATGATTAGTGAAGAAGAAGGTCTCCGTGACAACCTTCCATGCTGTTTGCCAAGGTAAGTCTTCTTCATCAAGTAGAATACGCATCAGTTCGGGGATGGCCAATGTCGGATGAGTCTGCGGAGTGAACTTAGAAGAGTTGCACCACAACTACATATAGCGTACTGACATCGTTGAGCTGTATAGCAACATCTGATGATTGTTAAGTAAACAAAGAAACATGCTTCCCCGCAACTCACAGTCGGACAATTCTGTGATCGGTTTACCGAGGTTCTTGAACCGCCTCAAGATGTCTGCGAGACTCGCCGCAGTCCAGAGGTACTGCTGTTTGAGGCGCAGCTCCTTTCCAACTATCAACCCAACGATGTGAGTAGAATTATTTGGTGGGAATAAACCACTCACAAGTGGTGTGATCATTGGGATAAAGCACCGAAGTGATGGCAGCGGCAGTGTTCGAGGACTCGACCGCACGCTCATAATCACCGGCTAAGCGAAACGCGTCAGGTGACGTGATGGATCCTTTGGAGAGTCCTCACCGTTGAAACTGTTTAGGTCGAAACCTCTCTTGGGTTTACTCTCCCAAAGACGAAGGTTGTTGGTGTTCCGGGTTTCGTACCCTGGAATCATGACGTCGTATGCGACCGCCAGCACTTCCTGTCCACCATGCCATACGCCGCGCCCACTCCCATCTTGGTACCTGTCTGCTACGCCGTAAAAACGGATTTCATACATGACATCGATGCGGGGCAGTTCCCAGGGATTCGAGTTCTCGAGCCATGGATCAGGTGCTTCGAGTTGCTGTCCGTCGGGGGAGATAAGCTGCTGGAAAATGCCGTACTTGTAACGAAGCCCATATCCCCAGACCGGGAGTTCCTGCGAGGCGGACGAATCGAGATAACATGCGGCAAGGCGCCCTAGGCCGCCGTTTCCCAAGCCGGCATCGCGCTCTTGGGAGAGGAGGTCTTCGAGGTTGAAGCCGAGTTTGTGGACGCCTTGCTGGAACTTGTCTTTAAGCCCAAGATTGAGGAGCGCATTGTCGAGAGCTCGTCCCATCAGGAATTCGAGGGAGAGATAATAGGCGCGTTTCCCCACTTTTCTATTCAATTGTAATTGGGTGTCATTCCAGTTGATCTGGAAAAGATATTGCTCGAAGAAGAAACACAGATCATGGCGGGCACGTACGAGTAGATTGTCACGGACGGAGAGCGCAGTTGCCTGATAAGCGCCCAAGTCATCGAGACTATAGACTTGGCGCGCCAGCGAAGTCTGAACGTGGTTTACAAAGGACCTCGTGATAGATCGGACGTCTTCACGAAAATCAGAGTGAGGATCCAGCCGATCGTCGAGATCTTGCCTGCTGAACACTTGCCTGTATCAAGCTTTCTATAGCCATCCTTCCACGCTACCTCTTCGCCCCTAGGCCATTTTTCTTTGCCAGAATCGTCTTGCTCTGGGAGATAACCTGAAAGAAAGCAACGATAGATATGCTCGCTATCGATCAAATCTTTCGATTCAGACGTACCGGTTAGAGATCGAACGTGTCTACGGGGACGCTTGGGTTTGCCGATGGTGGAGGTGTCGAGGATGGATGTCATGTCAGTGAAGAGGTGGAAGAGAATTTCCAAGCATGCACCGTATTGGCATCTGATTGACAAAAGGGTCCGGTATCATGGCGGGCGACAGAGAGGGGCTAATTTTCCAAGTGTGGACGAGAACGACAAAACGACCATGGTTCGTACATTTGATTCTACCTGCCATCTCTAACTATGGACCATGCTGTATATATATACAATGAGCGAATCAACCAAGAAAATCGAACACGAGCGACATCAGAGCATGAAATATCTCGGGATATCATTCTCAACGCCCGCAATGAAACGACTGATGGCGGTATCGAGATTACATTCACAGTCGTGGCATACATGGAACCTCCAGGTTTTAATCCAAGTCACCATTTGAAGATCGCGAAGCAGCCAATTCGCAAACAACGACTTGGGCCCAGGGGTGAACTCTTCTGCCTGCCAATCCTTGAACTTACGCTCGCATCCGTGACAGATGTGGTAAAATTTCACGTGCGCGACCGGGTCCCAATTGGTGGTCCATGCGGTCATGCGCGCGAAAAGCATTTCCCGGCCAACGATGAGGCATCGCTGGTCCTCGTGAGACAGCAACAAGTGACTCTCGTCGTCCCAGCGGTACAAGGCGAGAATATAGAACGCAGCCGGGAGAATCTCTGGAATATCTAGTTCTCGGGAAAGACGAATCGCTTCTGCAATGTGTCTGTAAGAATGGATGGATGACTGAAATACCAGTGACGCTCGACCGACCTATTGGGTCTCGAGCGGCCATCGCGTTACTAGTACAGTCCATCCTGGTGACCTTCCGTGGCCACCAGGAGCAGAGTTGACCTCTACAAAATGCACGCAATTCCAAGATCTCGTATTTCGTGGATATCCTAAGTGCCGCAATTATTTCGCTGATGGGGGTGATTCTATAGATTGGCTCTCTTGACATTGATATGTCTTCACTAGCAGTAACGCTTTGAAAATCGGTTTACTCACACGCCATTATACATCCAATCCAGGACCGGGGTCCAGGCGTCAAATGTGTCTTGAGGCAATCTGATGAGTGGACAACCGTCGAAACACTCCGTCGTCTCTGGCTGCGGTAGCTCGAGCATGGTGGAGAAAATGTGGGAGCACATCAGCTTGTTGCGATGAATCTTGACATGCTTGCCCTCGATCTCGAGGACGATGTCGCCGTCTTGAAACCAGAATCGCTTCTCGCCTGAGTCTCTCATGGAGAAGGGGACACACGTCCGAGTCAAAGTGGCGTGGAAAAACAATGTTACTGTAATACAAGACTAGTATTTAGCTGTGGCCGCTTGCCCATGATCGTACTACGACACTCATCGATTCAACCCGCCATCTCAAACAGAATTTTATAACTGGACCATACAATATGCTGCGAGCGAGTTGAGTAACCAAGCAAATCGAACACGAACGACATTAAAGCATGAGAGATTTCGGAATAGCAGCCTCAACGTCTGCAAGGGAACGACAATTTAAAGGGTAGAAACGGGATCTCGTTGACGCTCGCGGTATGAATAGAGACTCCCGGTCCCGAGAACGGTCAACTCTTCGAGGTCGCGAAGCAGCCAGTTCGCAAGCAACGACTTGGGCCCAGGGATGTTGATGAACTTCATTGCCTGCCAACACATGAACGCAGGCTCGCATCGGCTGCAGAGGTTGTAGAGTTTGTCGTTCGTGCACGGGTCCCAGTTGACGAGCCATGGGGTCATATGCGCGAATAGCATGTCCCAACCAGATCCTCGGGTGAAAGCAACAAACGACTGTTGCCGTCCTTTTCCCGACGGTGCATGGCGAGGGCATAAAACACAGCCGGGAGAACCTCTGGAGCATCTAGTTCGCGGGCAAGACAAATCGCTTCCGCAACGCGTCTATAAGACTAGAGAAATGAATGAAGTCCGACCAGCCACGCTCGACCGACCTGTTGGGTTTAAAACGGCCATCCTATCCATCCTCACCACCTGAAGCAGAGTGCTCCTATACACCGTTGACGCAACTCCAAGATCTCGATCTGGTGGATATTCGAAGTGCCGCGATTATCTCGCCCATGGGGGTGATTTTTCTTGACATGTCTTCACTAACTGTGATGCTTTGACGATCGATTTACTCACACACGCCTATCCAGGACCGGGATCCAGGGGTAAAACATATCTTCACGCAGTCTGATAAGTGGACAACCGTCGAAAGTCACCATCGTTTCTGGCTGTGGTAACCCGAGCATGGTGGAAAATACGAGAGAACACATCAGCTTGTTCTGATGAATGACATCGATCTCGAGGACGATGTCACCGTCTTGAAACCGGAATCATCTCTCGTATGGGTCTCTTATGGAACTTGAAGAGCAACAAAAAGGGGCTAATAACGCACGTCCTACCGAATGGCGTCAGCGGCGCGGAAAAAAAAGCAATACATTGCAGACTATTCTGCTTCATCAGCCTCGCCGTCGTCCATCGTGAACTTCCTCTTTTTACCAGGTAGTGCAGCCCCACCACCGTACCCGACGCCAGCCTTTTGTCGCAGGGCATCCACGTCTTGTTCTGCTTCCTCCGCCCACTCCAACACCAGATGCCGCCCGAGCAAATGCGTATGCCGAAGCGCCGCATACGCGCTCTCAGCTTCGTGCCGCGTGACGAACTCGAGAAACGCGAATCCGCGAGACCGAGCATCGAACCGCTTCGGCAAACGCACAGATTTGAGTTGACCGTGCGCCCTTTTTGGGAGTGAACACGTCACTTGAAATCGCACCGCCATCGCACGGGCGAAGGAAAAAGGAGACGTACCCAAACAGCTCTCGAATATCTTTCTTGGTCGCTTCGAACGGGACGTTCTTGACGATCATCTTGGTCGTTCGGGACTTGGCCGTTGCCTTGTCCTTGGGTTCGTCTTCCTCGGTCCCGCGCCCCGCGAACCTGACGTGCAGCGCATGTCCGTCGAGCGTGAACCCTTGCATGCCCTTGAGCGCCCTCTTGGCCCCTTCGAGCGTCTTGAACCCAACGAACCCGTACCCCATACTGAGCCTGGGGGCTTCAACACCGGGCACGGCGGGCCGTTTCGGATCCGGCTTGGTCTGAACCCGCGCAAATGCGAAGTCGGGGAGGTTCTTAAAGACCTGCTTGAGCCGCTCGGCCGTCGTGCTGAAAGATAGGTTCTTGACGAAAAGCGTCGTGCCCGCAGAGAGAGGCACGTCTTCCTCGACCCCCGAGTCGGGCACGTCCTGCTCAGCGATCGTGACTGGTCCAAGTCCAGACGCGATCGTGGCGGCAGGCGGTTGCGCGTCTTCGGACCTCTCCTGGAACATTCCGAGAGGTCCTTTCTCCAGGTATATGACAGAATTTCCTAGACGCCGATAAGCGACCGCACGGAAGGCTTTGCTAGCCTCGACAGCGTGTTCAAATTCCACCACCGCCATCGTTCCCGCAGGCGGCACGATGACCCTGCTTAGCTTGCCATGCACCTCAAACAGCTCACGAATCTGATCAGTAGACGTCCCGTACGGTATGTTCTTGACCAGAACGATCGTATCTGAGCGCCCTCGGGAGGCGAAAGACGAAAGAATGACACCCTGCGACTCGAGATATGACTTGGTCTCCTGAATGACATGCGTCTCAGCCAGCGCAAGTTTCACGGCCGCGTTACTAGACTCAGGGTTCAAGATGTCCGCCTTCGGTATACTGAGACGATCCGCAATCGAAGAGACCACAGCATCGCTCTGGATGCAACGAAATATATTAGGCTACGCGAAGGAGAACACCACAGGACATTGGCTTGACGAACATTCATGTACAACATGCTCCAATTAAATTCGCGCCCCGCGGTCGCTTTACGCTTTGCTTTGCGCCCGTCTTTGATCGATAATTTATTGTCGCCAGCACCCAATGCATCAGGTTTGCCTTTACGATCCACAGCTGGTAGAATGTGCAAGAGTCGCCCTTGAAAGGACTTTTTGTCGAGTCCTTCGTAAGCGGCCAGAGCAGAAGAGGGTTGCGCAAAGGTCACGTATGCAAGTCCTTTGGATTGTCTAGACACTAGATCAAGCGGAATATGAACCTGCCAACGAGTAAGCAACGAAAAATGACTGAAAGGTGAATGCAAATTCAGCAGGAATGAAGCCTTGATTTCATAGGGTCAACATATCGCTTGGATCTGATGTCCCTATACAGCGATACATCCCGCAAGGAAGGCAAGTGGACGGACATCTTACCTAGAAAAAAATGGAGTCAGTAACGGCTACTACGAGATGTGTCGGAATAGAGTCAGCCAAGTATCGTTATTTCCCTGAGGATCATCATGTTCCTTAAGAATCTGATGTCCCTATTTATTTTTTCATCGTAGACGACGTATCCATCAAGACTGTCAACAAGTGCTTACCTGCGCGATCTCTCCAAACGGCCGAAAGAGAGCAAGGAGATCATCGTCAGTGCATGAGAAAGCCAAATTGCGAAGAAAGAGACGCGATGTCTGTAGAATGGTTTTCATTGCAGAGTCATCCAGTGGGGGAAGTTCAGCCGGCTTGCTGCTGTTGTCATCCTCGTCAGCAAGTCGGCGCCGTTTGTTTGGACGAGGCGTTGGCCCATCCTTGGCACCCTGCTGAAGTCGTTACCGTTATGGTACAGAAACGAGTGGACGTTCATACCTCTATGATAGTGACACTTATCCGTACCGAGCCGATAAAAGTACGATCGAACCAGTCCCTCGCAGCAGCAGCCTCCTTGTCTGTCTTGAAACCGACAAATGCGAATCGTCGAGACGTACCATCTGGTTTATGTGCGATTTTAATGTCGGTGATTGTCCCGGGCGGTGCACCTTTCTGCTCGAAGTGTTTTCGTAGACGTTCCGTTGTCAGGTCTCCTTGGAGATTCTTTACGATGAGACGAGACATGGTCGTCGAATGCAAAGTAGAGAAAAAGACGTGCAGCCAGTCCAACTCCGATCGGAACATGCCGAGGGAGGTCTGCCTAGTGCGCCGATCAACTAGTAATGGCGTCGACATCGATATTTGGCCCAGAGAAAAATCCTCGCGGAATACCGAAAGCACCCTTCCTCGTGAGTGTACTCGGTTTCGTGGAGACATCGATGCCCATCAAACGACTTTTCTAGGCCAATGTCGAGGAATACATCGGCGGTCCTGCCGGTGACGTCGAAGGACCTCTCAAGGCCTTTCAAGATGCGATCGCGTACGTCGTCTTGTTGGACTCAGGCATGACTCTCTTGAACCGATAAAAGTACAGGAAATATCGCTACATGGACGCCAACTTGACGCAACGCCGAAGGAGCCTCGAAGATAAAATACCAGACATCAAAAAGACGCTCCACATGGTCGAGTTTTTGCAAGAGGCGCGTGTACGTAGACAATCTCGTCGACCCGACGCGCTCATGAACTTTTGTTTAGGAGGGCAAACAGAAAGCAGACGATGACACAGACGATCTCGATGACGAGGACGAAGAGGTCGCGAAGAAACCGTTGACGACAACGTTTGAGTTGAACGACACGCTCTATGCAGAGGCACGACTCGAAGACACCGACACTGTTTACCTCTGGCTAGGGGTATGCTTTCTCGGTGTTCGTCTTCCCATCTCCTGTTGACTGCGATCCTGCCAGGCGAATGTGATGCTATCGTACAAACTCCCTGCAGCCATATCGCTGTTGCGATCGAAGCTCGGTGCGGCCGAAGCGAGCCTGAAGGCGACCATAGAGGATCTAGAGTTTCTTCGTGAACAGCTCACGGTGATGGAGGTGAACACTGCCAGGATGTACAACTGGGACGTAAAACGGAGAAGGGAAAAGAGATTGAAAGGATAGTCTTGTCGTATACCGAGCTTATGGTACGGTTGGTGAATGACCAAGCCACAACTTGGTGACCTCCGGTCAATGAGTCAGACCCGGACAGCCAAGAGTGCACCGCATGTTTGTTTCCTCGGTTATAGACACTTGAGCGAAAGAAGCCCCCCTTCCCTCCATCCCTCCATCAGACTCCCCACCGTTTCTTTCCACTTCTTCCCCAGCGAATGCGTGCACAGAAAAACGACATGTCGCGTAGCCCCTCTGTCCGCACAAAGTCATATGCACCTGAACAAACGCCGACGACTCCTCGGAATGGATATGGATCGTTTGAGAGTCCCAAAACATATCCAGTCGATCTCTACGACGATGGGTACGACGATCCAGTGTACCAGGCCAAAGCCCGCATATTGAATCGCACCATACAAGAGATCGGCATGGGCAAATACCAGGTATGTATGACGAACCGAGCAGCGCGCGATGCTGAGCGCCGTCCGACGTAGTGGTATCTGTTTTTCGTGGCTGGCTTTGGGTGGTTCGCGTAGGTCCTTTGGTGTTTTCCGCTCTCCAGGTTCGATGCTCACAGTCGATTCGCAGCGACAGCGTCTGGCCCGTGAGTGTACTCCAGCCCCGAACGACGTCGTCCGAAATTTGAACCATGTTTTTCCAGCTGTCGAGCGCACTGATCCTCACGCCCGTCATCCACGAATTTCATTTCAACGGTCCGTTTCTATCTTTGGCGTCCAACATCGGTCTCTTCGTGGGAGCCATCTTGTGGAGCCTCGGGTGTGATGTCTGGGGTCGAAGGTCTGTTTGTCGTCCGGTCGTCTGGACGTGTCTAACCGAACGATGTAGGTGGTCTTTCAACTTGACGCTCCTCATCGCAGGCATTTTCGGCTTGGCCGCTGGGGGCTCACCCGACTTTGTCACGTTGGCTTCCTTGATCGCTGTCGTGGGTGTCGGCGTCGGTGGTATGTTTGTCCACTTTCATGATGAACGGTGCGCTAAAGTCTACTGGAGGTAACATACCTGTGGACTCGGCTATCTTTTTGGGTAAATCAAACGTCTTTCTGCATACTCGAGATTGATCTTTTCTGCCAGATTTCATCCCTGCATCTCACCAATATCTTTTGACGATACTCTCCATCTGGTGGTGCCTGGGACAACTCATTTGTAGTCTCGTAAGTCTGTGAAGAACCTCTGTTTCGCCCCGATGCACCAACGCGCTCTGTACAGATCGCGTGGCCCTTGATCGCCAATTTCTCTTGCGCCTCCCCTCAGCATTGCGACAGGTCCAACAACATGGGATGGAGATATCTTCTCCTTGTTCTTGGCGGGCTCACCCTCTTCCTTTGGGGTCTTCGCTTCTTCGTCTTCACCCTCTTCGAAAGTCCACGATTCCTCTCCGGCATCGGCAAGGATGCGGAAGCAGTCGAGGTCATCCATCAGCTGGCCAGATACAATGGCAAGACGACAACGCTCACGGTGGAGGAGCTGGAGGCGCCAGAACGGGATCGAGACGCATTGTCACCGAGGACGCGGCGTGACATTTTGTCCAAGGACTCCACGTACGGTACGCGTCATATCAAGGCGCTGTTTGCCACGCCAAAGATGGCTTGGTCCACCAGCTTGCTCATCGCCCTTTGGGGTACGGTTACTCTTCCTGTTGGTTCCGAGATGTCATCGTTGAATCGTTTCTCACCCAAGGAATCATTGGCCTTGGGTCGACGCTCTATAACAGCTTTTTGCCATACATGTGAGTGGACGTGCTGTTACCACGACGCAGCTGACCCTCCCAAGGTTGTCCACCCGGGGTGCCGTATTCGGAGACGCATCGCTGTACATCACTTACCGTAACGTACGCATTCGCAGACGTGACATCGACTTACGCTCACACCTCCAACTACAGCAAGTGATCCTGAGCATGCTCGGCGTCCCCGCTGCCTTTCTCGCCGGATGGGCCGTGGAGGTCCCGCACATCGGGCGTAAAGGCAGCCTCGCGATCTCCTCAGGCGAGTCCGTTTCTCCTCCCAGGATCTTCACCGCTCAACGACCCCCCGCGAAATAAAGGGCTCACTGGCGCGTTCCTGTACGCGAGCACCACCTCCAGGACGTCCAACGAACTTCTGGGGTGGAACTGTGGCTACGTGTTGTGCAGCAACGTGCGCGTGTCCTCGTGTCCTCGTTTTGCGAATCGTGTTGACGTCGACGCCGGGGGGTAGATGATGTATGGCGTGTTGTACGCGATCTCGCCCGAGATTTTTCCTGCCAAGGATCGTGGGACGGGCAACGGTCTGACGGCCACCGCGGCGCGCGTGTTCGGCGTCATGGTACGTGTTTCTCGGTGGATAAGTCGGACGACGTCGGGGTTAATGTTACCCCCCCTACAGGCGCCGGTGATTGCTCTGTACGCGAACCTTGCGACGGCGGTGCCGGTGTATATCGCAGGCGGCATGATCGTGTTTGCGGGTTGTCTGGCGCTGCTGTTGCCGTACGAACCAAGAGGTAAGGCATCCATCTAATAGATTTACGATACCCGGGCGAGGTCGTTGAGACCTCGGTGGCGTCACGAAATAGATAGCTAGATCCATGCATTGGAATAGATTCTCTTCGTCACTTTCTTGCGGTATGCTGGGTCGATCGCTCGAGATCATGCACATGATGTACATTGCAAAGTGCCGAATCGTTGATGTAGCTGGGAAATCTCTATGCTACGCCACGCGTCTAGATCACTCCTCCAGCTCGTCCACTTCGTCGCTCGCGTCATCCACGAAGTCACGCTGGACCATGTCCACCACCGCATCGATCGCTGCCTTGGACATGCGAGGCATGGCGCCGGGGCGGAGCAACGGATGATGGGTTGGGTCGAGCACCTCGTCCTCCTCGCGCTCCTCGCCGCTCCCCTCGACATCTTCCTCGTTCTCGTCTCCACTTTCCACTCCGCCCCCGCCTTCGTCCTCGTCCGTCGAGCTGTGTTCGAGATCCTCAGACGACACCTCAAAGTCGTCGTCGTCCGGGTCTGAATCGTCCCATGCAGGACCCTTGACGGTCCCACTTCCGAGGTGCGTCGTCCGACGCGCTTCCTCGCCGCCGCCGCCCATCGTCGCAGCAGCAGCAGCAGCACCGCCCACCGCGGGACGCTTCCCAAAGAGATGTTTTCGATGCCTTACCCACGTATTGATCGGGTCCTGTTCCTTTCCATCCACCATTGAAAACGCCGTCTCGTCCGCCTCTTCCCCATCGTCCATGCCCTCCCCGTCCGACGCACGTTTGCGAGTGAGAATGACCGAACACGTCCGCCCAGTGGCGCTCATCAGCCTCACGCCGTCCTTGGGCACCAAATCCCCCACGGCCCAAAACGCACATGGCTTGCTCTCGCCCCAGAGAATCCCGCCGTCCATGAACCAGAGCGTGCCCAGTTTCGCGCCGAGATACGCGTCGATGCCTGCCGTCGGCGTCGACGCGCACGCGCTCCGGAACACGGTTGTCGAGGGCTCGAGGAGCGGCACGGAGACGTGTGCGAGGAACGTGCGGAGCGCGGACGCGGTTTCGGTTCCTTTGGCGATGGTGGTGGTTGACAAGGGGGCGGGTGCGGGGCCAGGGGCGTACGAGGTAGTGTCAAAGGAGGCGGCGCTGAGCGCGTCGAGACCAAAGATGATCTGCTGGGTGGCGGCGGTGGCGGAGGATTTGGCCTTTTCGGGGACGTCGGTGGAGAGGAGGACGACGGTCCAGTGGCCCTTTGCTTTTCCGCGGGTTGGGAGGAGGAAGGCACGGGTGATGCTGGTGAGGGGGATGGAGGCTTCAAGGGCGCGGGTGGTCGGGTTGACGAAGCGGATGGAGCGGGCGTGGACGGTGATGTCGACTTTTCTGCGGACGGGGGAGGTGGTGGAGATGGACGGGAGGGTGAAGCGGGGAGGGTCGTCGGGGTCGTCATGGTCGATGGTCTTTTGTCGCTTTGGAGTAGGGTCGTCGCTGTCGTGACTATCGCGCGCATGTTTTTGGGCTGTGGGCCCAAGGGCGTCGTGGAGCGCTTTGAGGGCGGCGGGTTGGGTGCGTGACCAGTCGTTGCGGGCATCGGTGAGACGCGATGGGCAATCTGCGCCGAGGGCAAAGGCGAGGAGGGTCTCGAGTGCCGGCCGGGAGTGGGGGTGGGAGTGGAGATTGGGCGCGATGTCGGATGGGAGATGCGCAGACAGGATGTCGACGAGGGGCGTGTCCGAGCCCATCATCGTGGTCGAAAGAAAGACGGTCTCGTAGTAACATAGCACATCAACAACACCCAAACTCGTACGCCTCCCAGTCCACCTGCAGCCCCGACGACGACCATGTACGGCGGTATACAGTCATACGCCGCGATGAGCCTCACAGGCTTGCACGACACAGTGTTAACCCGCTCAGCCAACGCATACCGCCTCTCCACCATGTCCCCCATCTCCGTCGTGTCCCAATACACAAACAGCCGCTCCAGACACACCACCGTGTCCCCTTTCACGCGCGCCGTCAACGCCTCCAACAAGCCCCGCGGCGACGACACCTCGTCCGGGTGATACGTCTCGACGATCAACGCAATCATATCCTCCGACGTGAACTTGGAGCTCGTCGAGAACCGCAAATGCTTTAGCGACCGCCAATGTGCGCGCAAAAACGCCTTGAGCCAGTGGGCATGGTACAGCACCACCTCGCGCCGCGGACAATAATCCTCGATCGAGAGCGCACCCAGAAACGCGCCCGTCTGCGCCATGTGGTTGGCCCCCCGCAGCACCTGCAGCGCGAGACACTTGAGGCTCGGGGAAGCACAAACGGCTCGAGCGGCGCGTCGCGGACGCCGCTGTCGATAGCGAGACCGCACTCTTGGAGCGACGCAGTGCATTGCTGGAGAATGGCCACGTAGTCCGTGATCGACGACGTGCTCGCACGCGCGTCCTGCATGAACGACAGCCGTGTGAGCGTCGCCCACCGCGCATGCACGTCCCGGATCGTGAGACCGGCGAGCTCGAGCTCGAACTCACGGAGCGGCGCAAGGGACAGATCGAACCGCACGGGCTGCTGCACTGCGTCCCTGGCCTCGCCCTCCGCCTGGCGCGCACCGAAAAACGACATGCACTGGCCACCGTCGGTCACGTCCAACGTCGTCAGCGCCGTTCACTTGGAAAAGGCGCGACACGCAAGCCTGTATATCACTGGCGCGTTCTGCAGACGGACATGCACCGTCTGCCACCGCGACGCGTTGGCTGCGATCGTCTTAAAGAGGTCCACCAGACCGAGCAGCACCCGCTCCACGACGAGGTGCAGGGGTAGGCTGCCCGAGCGCGCGAGCCATGTGTGCAGCGCCGGCAGCGCGTCTATGCTCATCGCGTCCGAGTACCGCCCGTCACACACGTTCACAAACACGTCCCGTGGGCCACAGCGCGCCATGCACACGACAGACATGTCCGAGCAGCAGCGGCGATCCCTTGCTCCGCGTCGTCGTTCACGAAAGGCGCATGCACGCGTTTATGTCGTCGGTGGTGTTGAGACAGTGCTCAAAGATCTCGGACAGGATCTCGGGCGGGAGACGCTTGATCGGGGCGAGCGTTGCGCGGAGCTGGACGAGCACGTCTCGGGTGTGGACCTCGCCATGTCAGCGAGGCTGGCTTTGAGGCGCAGGACGTGGTCTTGGGTGGCGGCGAGCTGGTGCACGTGTGCCTCGATGAGGGACCTGACGTCGGTGCATGCTTGGGCGGTAGGACATGTGTTGGAACGGAACGAGGACGCATAGGCGTGCTATCATGGAGCAACGTTCGAGTTGAGTTGACGAGACTCGGGGGGGCACGACTCACGGGAATGTCTATCGATGCAATCGAGTGCTCTGTCGGCGTCAAGGACAGATTGTCTGTCAGTTCGAAGCTAGAAGAAAACAACTGCGTCGCAAACACGCTTGTGAAGCGATTCTGGTGCACTTTGAGAGACACAGGTTACCCACTAGCAAGGGTGCGTAATGGGCAACCAAGCGTTCCTGACGCACACCGACTTATCATGAACGGGGACGCACAGGATGGCAGCTCGGGTCACACGGATGGTCGCAGGAAGTTGACTCCCTAGGATGAATCACGGCAGAACACGAGAGATCCAGCATGCGCCCGTACGTCCGTGGAGCGGGAGAGGCAAGCGTTGCGATGGTTCTGGCATTTATATCGCCATGCCATGACGGGTCGAACGCGAACCTGGGTGACGTCCTAGTTCCGCCCGTGAAAGGAGAGTGAAACTCCAAGTTACATAGCACTTCGAGACTCGTTGCTAATGTCCGGCAGATGGCACATATGAAGTAGTAAACCCGGGAAAGGTTCATTGACATGCACTTGGCCCACTTGGGTGATTGGACGACTCTGCGCGAGCGATAAGAGGTCGTAACGTCAGGGGGGCGGCGACTCCCACTACCGTGACATACATTTATCGGCAGTCCGTGCTAGGCACTCAACTAACGCCATACATGAAGTGACCTTGGACCATCCTCACGAGCAACCGCCTCCCGCGCGATCCGCCGTTGCTCGGGTCGATATCCAAAATGCGTCCAAGACAACGAACGAACAGGCGTCATCGTATGTCGGCGATCAGAGGCGGCGTGATTTACACTAGCCAGGGAGCCAAAGACATTGGCGTCGGGCGTGCGACGGAGGCCAAGGGACGAAACGTACTGACAACGAACGTGCTCGTCCAACCCGGACGACGTTCCTTGCTCTGATGTGGCTCGCCGGGCGATGCGTCTACATACGCCAAACTGTCGTGAACCGCTGACGAAACCTCGCTGGTGCACGCTGTCAGTGCCTAAGCCAAGATAGGGACGATAAGGAAGCCCTGAGGCAAGGAGCGGACGTACTCCGCTATAGGCAGGCAAGAAAAGATTTGGAAGCGCAAGACCACCAGCCTGGCGCGGAATGCAGCACACCCTGGGCAGTCAATATAAAGCAAAGTGAAAGACCAGCTGAAATGAGTTGCGCCTGCCATATCGATCGATCGAGGGTTTTCATCTGAGCGCGGAACCACGTTCACTTCCGTCGTGATCGGAACAGCGCTCGCCCCATGACGGAATGAACCAAATGAAGATGAGCGTGACAGCTATGCAGCCGAAGGAGAGGATTCTGTGACTCGCCCGCATCCTCCCACATCGTGTTGGATCAAACGACAGGGGGACAGATAGCTATCATACATGAATTTTCCCGATGTGAAATGACCTCACCACGCTCGATCATGTTCGCCCGCGGTGATGCGCAGTTTCTGATCGGGGAACTGATGAACTACTGCATGGACGTTCCCACCTGCACATGCGCACAGAGTTTCCTAACGGATCACCTCGAGCGAGTTCCGCGTACTGGAAGAGTCCTGTGGATTGTCGATATGCCAGCATCCACGAAAAGGGCCGAGGTGTTGGCCGGAAACGAGAACTGCGCTTACCCCTCATCCTCTCGTTTGACATTCAATCCTTTCGTTTCTCAACTACTAGGCTAGGGTGGTTCGGATGGTTTGTGGAATCGCGATTCTCGAGCTCGGCAAGTACGCGAGCACCCCCGACCGTTGCATGTCCATCGAGTCAGCGTGCGGGACTCGGGAAGCGCGGCGACTCGGAGACCGCATGAAAACCTGTCTCTGCAGTCGACTTCATTGAATGCACCCCGGGCCGATGATGCAGTGATTGCACTCGTCCGATGGCCAGGCGCCATTGCACGGGTCCATTTCGTGGAGGACAGTGTTTCTCCAACCTCATGATCGTGGGATAACTCACCGGGGAAATTCCTCCCTTTTTTGTATCAACTCACCGGCCCTTGCTGCAACCACTTCGAACACACTTTTTTCCATCAAACCAAGGGGAAAAAGTCATCACTCAATCAACATGGTGATCTAACTGAAACAAACAGTCGTCAAGCAAGGTTTCTGCCGACGCGGGCGGCATTCCCAAGTTCAAAAAGTCGGGGTGTTGAATTTTCCGAACGCCTGCAGGCCCTGCACAACCCCCGAGTTCCCTTCTCTGAGCAGCCATGATCGACAATCAGAAAGAGAATGGGGTGTAAGCCCACTCGATCAGACGCACCGGCCTCACAGTGGAGCACTATCGGATACCGTGCATTCTACTTGCTATGTTAAGGACACTGCCCACATGTATCTCGCCATCGCTCTTCGACCCCATATGCTTTTCACATCCTGTTCTCGTCTGAGTGAGACCTACACTGGCACTTGTATCCAAGATTGCGGGCACTCGATATGAGCCAAACCTTCCAACGGTCAACAGTAACCCCTGCCTCCACACGACTCACCAGTTCACCCAAGCAAGGAGTAATGGACTTCAAGGCAGATTGAAGCATTTTTTCTTATGCCCTGACAATGTATTTATGTACTTCTAATTGGTCTGTAGCCGCGAGGACGCGAGGGACTACGAGGGTAGCCAGCAGAGACGAGTCACAGAGCGTGACTCGCGATGATATTGAGTACAGGACCCAGATACAGATGACAGTGCTACGAAGAGGCCATTAACTGACCCGAAATCTGCGACGTAGAAAACAACCGAGACGAGACCAGGCAGCGAGTAAGCGAGGAACCCCAAACGATGTAAGAAAGGGGAGGGAGGGAACGGGTGACGAAAAGCAGCGCAAACGCTAGCGAAACGATGCGAGAGAAACTATATTAGTATAACAGTGCGCTAACGACGAATACAGTGCTCGGCGCACCTAGTGAGACGACGGGAGAAGCTCAGGAGAGGAGGGAGCCCCCTCTGTGACCGTCGCCTCACTAAGCACGGTGACGTAGGACGTCACAGGAAGTG
>JBBPOB010000391.1:0-17637 GCA_038091275.1 Tylopilus subfusipes | reverse complement strand
AGTCTGAGTTGAGATCAAGCAGGGCAAGGAATCAGTGGACAGTGGAGAATGGGAAATCTCCAAGTGAACAAGACTGGGGAGTCCAGTCGTTCACCTGAGCCTTTACATACTATTCTTAAGGTTTGTACATGTGGATGGTAGATCTACGATATCCTGTGTCTAGTCTACCATGAGGAATACATGTGTGTACAGCCCAGATAACTGGATCATACCCTAGAGAACGAAGGGGAGTCATGGTGAGTCGGAATGTACATGAGGAGGAGCATGAGGACAAGATAGGGGCATGAGGCAGAGATAGTGCGTGGAGATGAAATACATGAGGCGCCCATGAGGCAATAGACGATGTTACTATCTATGACTCATCCTGAGTCGATCTGACTAGGGTGATCAGTATGTAATCAGTAGTGGTCAGTAGCATGATCAGTACTAAGAGGTTGAGAGTTCGATTCTCTCAATGGGCAAATAATTAAGTAGCATAGTAAAGTGTATGAACTGTGTAGTAGCGAGTAAGGATTAGGAGAAATGTAACACCAATGATGATGATGACAACACAATGGACAGTGCCTTGCCCTTGCCCTCTCCTCTTCCTCTCCCTCACTGGTGACAACGATAATACCACAATGACAGCGTACCCTTGCCCTTGCCCTCTCCCTCTTCCTCACCAGTGATGACAACAACACAATGGATGGTGCCTCATCCTCACCCTCCCCTCACCCTCTCCCTCACTAGTGACAACAATGACAATATAATGACAACGGCACGCCCTGGCCCTCCCTCTTCCTCTCCCTCACGAGCAATGCCAATGACACAATGACAAAGGCTCACCACCCTCACCAGCAACAACAACAACACAACAACACAACAGCAACAGCACCTCACCCTTGCCCTCTTCTTCACTGGCAACAACAACAACACAATGACAATGGCACACCCTGGCCCTTCACCCTGGCCATCTTCCTCTCCCTCGCTGGCATCAACAATGGCATGACAATGATGGTGTGCCTTTGCCCTCACCCTCACCCTCGCCCTCACCAGTGATGATGACAACACAACAACTCAGACAACAACAGCACACCTTGCCCTCTCCCTCTCCCTCTTCCTCACCAGTGATGATGACAATATGATGGACAGTGCCTCACCCTCACCCTCACCTCACCCTCACCCTCACTGGCAATGATGACAATGATACAATGATGACAGCATGCCCTGGCCCTCCCTCTCCCTCTCCCTCACTGGTGACGACAACAATGATATGATAACAATGACGTGCCCTGGCCCTCCCTCTCCCTCTCCCTTACTGGTGATGCCAATGATACAATGATGAAGGCTCACCCTCACCCTCACCCTCACCCTCACCCTCACTGACAACAATGACAACATGACAATGTGACAGTGACAGTACCTTGCCCTTGCCCTCTCCCTCAACAATGACAACACAACAATGATGGCACACCCTGGCCCTTCACCCTGGCCCTCTCCCTCTTCCTCACTGGCAACAACAATGATGATGATGGTGTGCCCTCACCCTTGCCCTCACTGGTGATGACAATGACACAACAACTCAGACAACGACAGCACACTGTCACCATCACCCTCCCTCACCAGTGACAACAACAACACAACAACTCAGACGATAACCTAACAACAACAACATGATGATGGTGCACCTGGTGGTTTAACAGTGATTGACACTGCTGACAATGGAGAGTTGCAGGGCATCACAAATGGCCCAGGCAACATCATGGATGTCCCAAGACAACGCCCAGGGCATCTATCAGCCCAGGTGAGTGACAGGTACATAAGTGATGATACATACAATGCAATGCAATGCAATTGCATGCATTGTGCTGTCACTTCTGAGCCCTCAGCCTTGCCATCACCCTCACCCACCGCAACTGCACAGGTATCCTGGGTATGGGTGTCAGTACAGGTATCCAACCTTGAGATCCATCAATATATCCATACCCTAGACAAGGGTATGGGTATATTGACAAGTACAGGTACAGGTACTGGCACAGCCACCCAGGGGTATACCTGTGCTATTGCCTAGTGACTACAGGCACAAATAATGTTGTTTGTATAGCAATGAAATTCACTTTAAACATATTTTATTGTCACTGTAAAATGGGGGGATCTACTGTGTCATACTGTACAGCACTGTACAGTATTTTTGTGTTTTGCTGATGTGGCCACCTAACAGTGTTTGCAAGATACTGGAGTCTGGGGCTGGATACCTTGCAATACACAGTCACCATGGTGTGAGCTGTGGTGCAACATGACAAGACAAGATCTTGCAATATCTCACACACATTGCAACATGATGGGAGGGATCATCTTGCAAGACACAGCATGAGCTGTGATGCAACTCAACAGGACACTTGCACACACAATTGGGCGGAGTACAAAAACAATGTCACATGGTCGGCATGGTGACTACGACAACAACACCAAATAGTTTCCGAGGACATGTGCAAACGTACTACCGCAGCGGGAATAAGTCATAATACACCACTGCCCCACACATGCGCGAGAAAACAGCAACAGATCGATTGGTCCCAAGTCGTCATATAAACTACGAAGGTAAAGACTGCTCGAGAACCACCAAGTTGATCCCGATCCTTGCTTGTCCCTCGATAGCCACAACCATACACACCACCGAATCATCCAACCCACGGACACATCCATCAACCTCTCACACGATACACCATCTCGGCCCACAATACAGCAATGGGAGTCAATGAGAAGAGGGGAGGAAGGGTAAAAAAAGAGATGTCACGTCGAGACTAGAAGCGCAAAGAAAAGAAAAGAGTAGCTTGTAATATATAAGAGAGGGACGGGAATACATACACGCACAATGAGGATTGAATGGCCAAAAGCTGTAGCGTACGACACCGACGACAGAGGAATAGACCGAGAAAGAAAGATGAATCCCCCCTCTGAAGAAGTGTCGACTATGACCGAGAATGGTGAAACGATGTGGTTCTGTTACCGGTGGACTGCAGATCGGATGACAGCACCTCCCCCTCCCCTACCACCACCACCTCCCAGCCTACAACGAACTAGCACGGACCTCATCGGCCGACGGGTGTCCCCCGATATGAAGCTTGATTGGGGTACCCACCACGCGAAGGAGCTTGGGGTTGCGCGGGTCCACTGTTCTGCCTCCCGTTCTGAACCGGCTGGCCCTGCTGAACAGATGCTTGCTGTCGTGCCTGCGTCTGCGGTTGCTGTTGTGGCTGAGGTTGCGGTTGAGCGAGCGGCTTTTGTGGAACAGGTGTTGGCTCCTCCGCAGCAGTAGGTGCGACATACAACCCTTTATCAATGTTCTGAGGAATAGGTTGTATCTCCGTCCCAAGTTCCTGCTCGATGCGGTATAGGTTGAATCGGTCCTCGTACGTAACGAGGTTGATGGCGAGACCTAAGTGTCCGAAACGACCGGAGCGTCCAATACGGTGAAGGTATGTTTCGGAGTTCTTGGGGAAGTCGAAATTAATGACGACGTTCACGGCTTGGATATCAATGCCTCGCGTGAGGAGGTCCGAACAAACGAGGTTCCTACATACTCCATTGCGGAAATCGTGGAATACGCGATTGCGATGGGACTGAAGCATTTTAGCGTGCGAATAGAAACAGGAGTAGCCGAGCTCTGTGACTTTCTTGGCCAACAGCTCGACTCGATTAGTGGAGTTACAAAAGATGATTGATTGGTTAATTTGAAGCTACAAGGCAGTGAACGAGGCGGACACGTAGAGTACGAAACGGACACACCTTGGAGAATAACGTATTTAGGCAATGTACTTTCTGCCGCTCTTCGACGTAAGCGTAATATTGCGTGACACCACGCAGAGTGAGTTCCTCCATGAGGTTGATCTCGTACGGAGACTTCATGTGTTTATCCTGCACGCGCCGGTGAGACGACAATTGAAAGCAAAATATAATGGATATGCACTTTGAAATCCTTTACAATAAGCGGGAAGGTTGCACTGAAGAGCATGACTTGGCGGTCAGCAGGGAGGAAAGAGAGCAATTGCTCCATGACGGGCGTGAATTCGGGGGAGAGAAGCTTGTCCGCTTCATCCATGACAAAAACGGGACATTCGCTGAGATCGGCAACATTCTTGCCAGCCAAGTCGAGAATACGGCCTGGAGTACCGACGAGCACGTGGACCGTTTCTGACAAACGCATGATGTCGTCTTTGAGGGTGGTTCCACCGGTTGTCACCATGACTTGGATTCCCATGTGTTTTCCGAGGATTTTACAAACTTGGGAAGTCTGGAGAGCAAGTTCACGGGTGGGGACAAGCAGAAGTGCTTGGATCTTGTTCTTATTGACGTCGATTTGCTGAAGGGAAGGTATGACAAAAGCAGCGGTTTTGCCGGTACCGTTCTTTGCGCGAGCAAGAATGTCACGTTTGGTGAGGGCAATGGGGATGGCTTCTTCTTGTATTGGGGAGGGTTTTTCGAAACCTGCCTCAAAGATGCCCATGAGGAGTTCGCGGTGGAGGAACATGTCTTCGAATTCGGTGCCCTTGGTGGCAGTTACGTCTTCTGTCTGCGGCCGTAGGTCTTTTGGTGGTGGGCGGAGGCCATTCTTCCAGGAAGAGTCGTTCTGGCTGGCAGGGCTGCGAAATGAACCAAGGATGTCAGAAATACAAGAAAAGCGAAAGAAGATTGGAACACACGGGTGAGATGATGATGGCCGAGCTACTTGTGCCATGTTTGGGGATTGTCGAGAGGATACGACAGCGTCAATCCGGGGCGTCAAGCAGTAGAGATATTGATCGCAAGACGTGTCAGCGGTGTGATGGGAATACGACGGCTGGCTCGGTTGATGCTAAAGGTCGTCGCAACGAGTTCAGAGATGGCGTTCGCGACAACGAAAGAGTGCTGGACGGATGTAGCGTGGAGAAGTAGATCGAAGTCAGAGTTCAAAGACCGAACCGTCGACTATCAAATTCAAATGTCGCCGTGTTTCCCACGGTCCACCCACTTCGGTGCAAATGTGCAATGGCCGGACCCACGCACTGTAACTAGTGTTGGTCAGAATATAGCATGGGTAGGTCTTGTCCAGGTATCCATCTGGGTCACACCTGTGGGTGATGTGGTTACATTGCACACCATAGACTACTACTTATAGCAGGGGATAGAGCCATAGTATGACATTGTATCTTTTCCTTCTTCTCAAATATATGTTTCTCACATTTGTCTCTGAGTCATCTGAGTGACATGCCAGGTCTACACTTTTTTTGAACATTTCAGTAGGATGTGTACCTTCCTTCTTCTGTCCCTGTCAAGTCTGGTTCCTCTGCATTCAAGTCTGAGGGAAGTCCAGATGGAACTAGTGGGGGTAGAGTAGATAAGTGCACAAGTGGACCAGAGGTCTGATGCAGATGCAGATAGGGGTAACATATGGGACTTGGTGCAGGACTTATGTGTTGTGCCCTTGCCTAGACTCATTGTCCCAATTTTGGAGGAGCAGAGGTTTGAGGTAGAAGGAGATAAGGGAGAGCAAGAAGGACAAAAGTGAGGAGGAGTGACTTTGGTTAATATTCTTACTGAGGTTACATGGTAGTAATGATAGGAGTTAAATAGTAGGATATTGGATTGGAGTATGGAAGCATGGGTAACCTGCAGGTATCAGAAGCCATACCTACACCTATACCTGACCCATGATGGGTTTACCTGTGGGTATAAGCAGGGAGGGGAGCAAAGGTGAGAGTGAGAGAAGCAATCGCACAATGTGCACAATTGTGCACATTGTACTATCACTTCTGTACCCTCTCAGGGTGCCAGTGAGGGTGAGGATGAGGATGCATAAGGATGCATGAGTGGAAGGATGAGGGTTTGGATAAGGGCAAGGACAAGTGAGGGTTATTGTTGTTATTATATTGCCGGTGAGTAAGGGGGAGCCTCAGAAGGAGTCCAGAGGACACTGAGGGCGAGGATGAGGATGAGGATAAGTGAGGGCCCATCATCATTGTTGCATTGCTGGCAAGTGAGGGGCAGGATGAGGGTGAGGGCAATGACAATGCAACTCTCACTTTGTTGTTGTTGTCACATTGCTGGTGAGTGAGGGGAGGACATGGGGGAGGGCAAAAGATGAGGGGAAGTGAGGGTTGTGTTGTTGCCATTGCATTGCTGGTGAGTGAGGGGGAGGATAAGGGTTCAGATGAGGACATTGTTGTTGTCAGTGAGGGTGAGGGTGAGGAAGAGGGTGCATGCATTGTCATTTATCATTGGTGAGGCTGTCACTGTAAGGGAGAGGGAGAGGGCAAAGGCAAGGGTGTGTACATTGTTGTCTTGTTGGTGAGGGAGAGGAAGAGGAAGATGGTAAGGGTGTGTCTGTTGCCATTGCCATCATATTGTCACATTGTTGTGAGTTGGAAGAGGTAAAGGGAGAGGGCAAGGTCAGGTTAGGTCAGGTCAGGGTGGATGAGGCTAGCACCAGGGTGAGCAAGAACAGAAGAGGATGGGAGAGTGACAAGACAAGGGTGGGGGCAAGGGGGTGAGTGATGTCACCTTATCATTGTTGCATGAGAGAGGGATGACAAGTGAGGATGAGAGTGGGCAAGGAGGTGTCATCATCATTGCATGAGCAAGGGTAAGAGTAAGGATGAGGGTGAGAGTGAGGACAGGGATGAATGGCACAAATGGGCAAGGATGAGGATGAGAACAAGGACAAGGATGAGGGTAAGAGTAAGGATGAGGATGAGGGCAAGGGCAAGAGAGAGTAAGGATGAGAGAGGGTGAGAGCAAGAGTAGGGGTGAGGATGAGGGCAACAAGGGTGAGGATGAGGATGAGGATGAGGATGAGGGCTACCTAAGTCATGTGACCTATGGGTCAAGCTATGGATACAGGTAGAATAAGGTATGCATAGGGGTAGGCGATATAGCTACCCATATCTGTACCCATGTAGTACCTGCACCCTGATCCATGTGGGTTATCCATACCCCTGCTCTTGTCTAAGTATGGAGTTCAAAACAGAAGAAGTATATGGTAAGAAACAAGATAAGTAGGAGAACATGTGCAGAGAGGAGATAAGACAGGAGTTATGTATATGTGGGTAGGAACAAGGAACAAAGGTGTACAGCGAAGAAAAAATCAGAAGAGAGTGTTATATTGATGGGATATATGTAGAGTTGCTCATGGGTATATCCTGGGTGTGGCAGTCCAAAGCTGTACCCAAACCCCTGAAAATACCCACACCAACTAAGGGGGTATGAGTACACCTGTGGGTCTACCTGTATCATACTACTTCATAGTGATAAGAACATGTATACTAATCTATGTTGGGGGTCTTCTCATTGTTGTCAATAGTATTTCAATGGTCTGTTAGGCATACCTCATTACCTTTGACTTCTGGCCACCTGGCCACCTTTGCAACATCATGATCCTTGATCAGCCCTCTAACACTCCAATCCTCAAGGCAAAGAACTGCCTGTGTTGATTGACTTGAGAGGCAGTTGCATGTAACTTGAGTGCAAGGTCCTGAGGTGGGGAAGGGGGCAATGGAAACTTGGGTGTGAGGTCTTGGAAATGTGGGAATGTGGGCAATGGTGAAGGACAATAAGAATGATGGGACAATAAGAATGATAACTCATCATCTTATCTCATTGCCCATATTCCCATGTTCCCAAGACCTCGTGCTCAAGTTTCTGTCGCCCCCTGACCCCCACCTCAGGACCTCATGCTCAAGTTACTGTCACTGTCGCTGTCGCCCCCTGACCCCCACCTCAAGACTCATCCTCTGGCCCTGTGAGTTGGCTCTGTGCCACTCAACCTTTTCTCTGTGAGCGACTTTGTGTTGTGTAGAGAACACTTCTTGGACTTTGGGTCCATAGGGTCGCCCCATCACCACCTCATTTCATGCAACATTGGTGTTGAAGACCCTTTGGAAGTGCACACTCTCAGTTTTACAGATCCTCGCTCTGGTTCTCTGCTCATCAAGCATTTGCTCTACACACCCCATCCCCGGTCTGCACTGTCAAGTACAATACATGTTCATGCTCTATTCATTGTATTGAGCTACATATTAGGTCCATTCATCCCTTCTGCCCATCATGCCCAGATCCCACTCCCGCTATTCTCCACTGCAAGGGAGAGTTGTCCTTCTTCTGTGATCCAGTTTTGTATATTATTCAACATGTCCTACCACCCATTTTTCTGTTGGATCTCTTGAATCAGACCATATGCTTTGTTATAGTCTCTTTGCCAGCTAGACTGGCTGACTTCTTGTTTCTGTTGAAAGCCCATGTGGTACTCCTGGATGTTGGCAGTGATTGCAGCCACTGCCAGTGCTAAGAGATTGTCAAGGGAATTGTGGCATACTTGGGCCACAGAAGTCAATGTGGGGCCACAATGGTGTGTTGGATTCAAAGATGTTGTAAATGAGCATTCTCTAGATGAACTCAGAGGTGAAATAGTCCTCATTTGGTGACTCTCGCAGGAAGGGGAAGGATTCTAAAATGTTTGTGACCATATTGGAAACTTCATCAGGTGCCAGGTGAGGCTTGCCATGCTTTGCACACAGTCCAAAGGAGAATACTTGTATAGCCAAGTAAGTCTTCCAAGTGTGAAGAAGATCATTAATTGACTGTACAACTTCCTTGTGCATTGTTTTTGGCTGCTGGACTTTCGCCCTTCCCACTACACTCCACAACCCTTTCTGAATCACTTCTTTTATCACCTTTTCATGGTCTAGATTAACAAATATTGCTTCATGTGTGGTAATAACCTTAAGGAGCTCATTTATGGCCACTGTGATTGCCTGCTTGGTCTCCACTGTGGTTAAGGTGGCACAGGAGTTACTGTAGCAGGTAGGGTTGGGGGAGAACCAGGACTCAGACTTGAAGGGAGGGAATTGGTCACCATGGTTGGGTTTGGTGGGGCTGGCAGGCTGTATGGGGCCCAACATGGACTTGTATGCTGGCAAGGACTCAGAGGTTGGGAACTGGATGTGGATGGGTTTGGTGGGATCAGCAGGGTGTATGCCTGTTGGATGGGGGTACTAATACTGTGAGTGGAACTTATTGTCATGGGTGATGTTTCCCTAGTCTAAGAGTTCTTGATCAGAATGCCAGATCAACTCAGACCAATAAAAACTCACATAAATCAATGAGCCAGGGTCACTGAAAGGAGAGAATATGGGGACCACTCCAGGCTGATGAGGGATTGCCAGGCTGATGCTAGTGTTGTGCTGGATAGGGTTGGTGCTAGCCTGAGTATATGGTACTAATGTATTTTGATAGGACTGAGAATGCATTATGGTGCTACCGAGATCACTGCCAATACCAGCCTGAGAGCTGGGAAAAGCATACTGCATAGTAGTCAGAGTGAACACTCCAACCAGGCCCACAAGCTGAAAATGCATGGCCACACTCCCAAGATCATTGCTGATACCAACCTGAGAGCTGTCAGGAAATTGCATTTCAGTTGGAGCAAAGGTGATTACTGGGTGGGGGCCCAAGGGATGATATTGTGGTGCGAAAAGAGCACCCTGATACTCTGTGGTCGAGTTGCTGACTTGAACAGCAAAGTTCTGCTTGCCACTGACCCCAAACAAGTCTAGAGCTTGTGCTCCAGGGATTGGCACTGGCATCACACTTTGAATTTGCTAAGACAGTGCCAGTGGCAAATGGGTCTGTATGCATGTCCAGTCTCTTGAATGCAGAGATGATGTACTGGCACTTACATGAGTCTGACTTGCCTGACTTGGAGAGCCTGAAAGAGCTGAGCTTGGTGGTGCAAAAGGTGTGCCACATTCACCACCAGTGGCACCAGTGGCAGTCTGAGGGGACATGGTGAAAGTTTGCTGGTAGCCCAGGTTTGCCAGACCTGGGCAATGGGTGTGCACATGCCACATGCTGCAAGTCTGCAAGAACTAGGTGACATGATAAGCCCATCCTGGAATAGCCTGGACGCATACACATACCATCCCCATGACAATATCATCCTTATCACTGCTCTTCATGATCTTCCATCTTCTCAACAAGTTCTTCCAACCGATGTGGTCCAATCACACCATTCACAGATATCTGAGGTCTGAACACAAGGTGGAGATTCCCAGTGCATACTGACTTGCAATGGATACAACAGAGATAGCATACATAACAAGGACACAATGGGCTGGAGGATACATGTGGGACAATAATATCTGATCAGTTTGCCATGCTGGGCTCCTCCTTTTCAATGCTATCTTCATTCTCAAGATCTTCCTCAGGAAAGATCTTCTCAACTCCATCTTCTTCCTCCAACCAACATGCACCATGTGGTCCAATCAGATCCTGCAATTGAGACACATGTGACTTGGCGACAGATAATGCAGCAAGCTCTTCAGCACACACACCCCTATGGAACAGTATGTTGTTGTCAGGTTCTGTTAGACCGTGCATACCAAGCACTTGATTGAGAACATCAAGGCATGCTCCACCAACTGTGAGGTCTTCATCATGTTGGTCATGCATGGTGGACAAAAAAGCTTGCCATTTTCTATAAACCTGATCTCTGCCATTGTGAGAGCAAGCTGTAGGGTAATACAGTCATAATCTGCCTGTTTGAGGTCAAGAGCCGACAATAAAACCCTGTCAGGCATTGAGAAAAGAGCATCAATGAATGCATCCTTGTTCTATACACATCTGAGATTGTTAACTGACTGAAGAGTTGGTGATACACATACCTTTTCTACCTTATCAACCATTAATTCAGTGGGGGATGTCATACTGAATGATCATGCCGCATGGAGCATCACAGGGAGAACAAATCCACTCCTGGGAATGTAAGGCTGATATCATCACCTCATGTCATTGGAAAAGGATTCAGGATATATATCCTGTTTGTCAGAGACTTTGTGTGAAGGGGAAGAGGTGTGACTGAACAACAAGTGGTGTGGATGAGCGAGAGTATCTGACACAAACATCCTTCTAATACTTGGAGATTGTCTGATAGGAAGCTTGTCTTTGAATGATAGGAACTTTGACTTAAATTGCTGAGGCTCGATGACCACATCACTCTCCTTGGGATTAGACAAGGAGGATGATTTCACTGTAATAACTAAGGAGCTGAGAGAGGGAGGGGATAGCTGGTTTGTGTTGTTGAAGAGCATGAGGCTGAGTATCCTGCCCCAACTGTGATAGATACCAACACAAAGCTTCAGAATCGGAGTGAGTAACTGAGTTTGAACTAGTAACTCTTCCTTGGTTGTTTCCTCGAACTGGTCCTGGGTCCACCACATGGAATGCAACATCAACCACCTGCACACCAACCACTACACATCCCCTGGCCAGCACTCTTTGAATCCCCTTTCTCACCAAGTTGGCTCTGTGCTACTCAAACTTACTTTGTGGTCTAACTGTGTGTCACACAAAGTATGCTTCTGGACTTTGTGTTCATAGGGTTGCCCCATCACCACCTTGTATTGAGCAATACTGGGGTTGAAGACTCTGAGAAGTGCTTCTATGTTTACCAACCAATCCATCCTTGCCCACCCACTGTCATGCAGTGAGCTAATCTATCTCTCATGCAGTGTTGCCAGCGATCATCATCTCGTACAGTATCTTCAACTCAGGCTTGCACCTGCACCTTTAAATTTGCTGGCCATCATATCACCTGTGTAAGTACAGCATTAAATGCCCTCATAGCATACTAAGGCTAATAACCCTCTTGTATAGCACTAATTTCCCTCCAAGTAAGTGCTGTATTAGTCTCACTCTCACAGTAAGGACTGATAATCAAGGTCTCTTGTACAGATGGAAGTGATGTCCTCTGAAGTCATGGGACACTTCATAGTAGTTACTGCAGCATAGGTTAGTCCCATTCACAAGCATCATTGATGTTACTTACTATTGTTCTCCTTGTGCCAGATGATTATGTGCTTCACATGTAGCCAAAAACCTCCACTCAGCTCCATTGACCAATTGCTTGCTTGATAGAGTAGAACTATGCATGGGTTGTCTAACCCCTATGAACACAGCTTTCTGATTACCTTGGATTGCCCATTGGCCTCTGAGTCATTCAACCATAGCAGTATCAACCTGAAATTTTGGCGTTGGAACAGTGCTGACAGATTATAAGTGGACATGTGACTCATTTTCCAGGTCATTGACAAGTGTGTCAAGCAGTTTAGATACTTGAACCTGATCACAATCATATCCAAACCCCAATGAGCAGTTAGATCCAAATGTGTAAGATCATGGAATACAGATGTATTTAGGAGATACACAAAGTGTGTTTGAAATAGCCAGGCAGGGTTGACTGAGAGGTACCTCAGGTATCTGAGGTTATTGAGCACCTCGACAATGACGTGAAATCAACAGAGCCAGTTACCTCCCCTATATAGGCTGAAGTTGGCAAGATGAGGACAGTGGCAGAGGAGCTTTACGACAGTTTCAGAGTGGACAGACATGCCAATGTGAAGGTAGAGAACAGCAGGCTTCAATGTCATGATGAGTGACTGTAAAAACCTCTGTGCTTGGGCTTTGGATAAGATACTGATTTTTCTGTAAAGGATGGGCTCGATCCTTCACAGGAAAATGTCAACTCAAAGTAAGTAGTAGTCTGGAAGTCTTACCATGCTTTTATACAACAAGCTACTCATATGTAGCTGGCCAGCTCATGCAGCTTTCTACTCACTGACAAAAAGACCATTTGCTCCAGCTCATAGGGCAGATTCACCCTGTGAAGAGTAGAAACAACGATCATAGGCAATAGTAGAATGTGTTACGATTTTTCTTCTTACTTTGTACTATCAACGGTTGTCTTCACTTTTACCTCATCCTGTATTACTAATCCTGATCCCACTTGGGACATAGGATCTCATGCTCCCATTGGAAAGCATACTAATGGTACGACTTTCTATCTATGATATTTCATTGGCTTTTCAGATCATATGACTTCCCCTATGATATTCTCATTGGTTTCCTTTAGTCATACGATTTCCATATTTCCTTTCCTAGGTTGGTCTGTGCACCAGACCACAGGTATATAAACACTATGCAATAGCACTAGTATTCCTCACGCTAGTTCTCTCGAGTTACTAGCCTCTCCTTGTACTGGTCACACTAGTCGTAATCCCACTTCGTGATCTTGACCTTGCTGTGTCCTAAGTAACTCCAGTTATTTAGTCTAAAGACTTCCTTGGTCGACTTACGATAGTAAGCGACACTACTACCAAAGCACTGTCTTCAGTGTTCTCTGGGCTCGTCGACACCTTAGTGCTCAACACATGGGTGATTACCCACATTGCCTCTCGTAACATTGAGGGTAACTGTTACGTTGGTCGTTCGTTGGTAGACGAACACTCGAAGATCTGCTCTTGTCTCGAGGGAGGTACTCACGAAGAGACACTGCGTCCTCAAGATTAGAGTACTGGGTCAAGAGTTTGTAGTCGAACGGACTACCAAGGTAATGGTCAATCGGACCAACAGGAGTTTACTGGGTTAGGGGTTCTAGTCAATCTGACTAGCTAGGTCGAGGGTCGAGGGGACTGGTCGATCGGACCAGGATACGAGACCAAACGTATGATTTAGAAGATCAAGTATGCGGAATACAGAGGGTTCTACGAGTCTTTTATAGTGTTGAACTATGAGGGACGCATAATCATAGAACAGAGAAGAATGTCGGAGAACAAATGGAAAGTGAGTAATGAGGAACACGTAATCAGTACGAGAGAACTGATTAGAGGAGAGCGTGTCCGATGTAAGCATATCAAGACAAATAAAGAATGAGTCATACCCCCTTCCGAGAGGAACAGAAGTCCGAAACGAACGGCTTGGGGATTAGTTACAATTCAACGAAGTAAGCGTATAGCGGACCAAGGATGACAAGAAAGTAGTCGGTCCTTGGTGAGAGTATTCCCCATATTGTGGTGGGGACTTGATAGTTAACGGATAAAAGTATAACGGAAGAAAACAATAGGCTAATCGTAACAGTAACCTTCTTGACACCATCCTCGTTAGTCTCCCTTAACGGCAACTTGAACACTGAAACTATTCTCTTAGGAGAAGCCTACATCCTCCTTGCCTTTAGAGGTTAGTATACATGTCACAGCATAACAGAATGGGGATGAAGTGGTCTCCAGAATGAAGAAGGGGAAAGGGGTTTTTTTATCTTGCCAGGAATTACAGTGGAAGGATCACAGATGTCAACTTTCTCCATCAAAGTTTGGCCCTCATAACATCCTGCTTGCTGCCCATTCAATCTTTCCAACCATACCGAAAGACTCATAAGTAACTTATGGTATATAGCATGGACAATCCAATCCCTGACCACTTTGGTGTGGCCTACAGCCAGGCAATGGCATAGCTATGTCTGCTGGATTAGTACTAATCGGGAGAGTAGTTGAAATGTAGGTGGTTTAAAGCTATTCTGTATGTGACACTAAGATGATTGCTTCCATTTCAGGAAACAAGAGGAGGTTTTGGCATGGCCATGGCCAAACCATGGCATGGCACTGTCCTGCAGATAAACATAATTAACCCCATTCAAGTCCCACTGACCACAATCTCCAGGAAGGCAGCACAAATGTCTCATCACCATTGCAGGGTGTGGATGGACGGAAGGGTTTGATTCTATTCAGTCCCTCTTCACTAGTCACACCACTTCTGTCACTATAAAGTTCTTATATCATGTATTAGTCTGAGATGGTTGTGTGCATATTTACCTCTGTCTATCATCCGCTTGTTGCCTAAAGCATGTTCAGTGTAGCTGTCTCCTCTCAGAGCATGGACCCAACAGTCTCCAGTGCCTTCAAGAGCATCAACCCTGCTCTTCTGATACAACAGATGCAACTTCTAATTTTGGTGTGTGACTGTCTTCTGAAATCTGGAAACCACCCAAGCAAATCACAAGAGTATATATCAATCTCTCTGCATGCCCATTGACTGACATTTTCTTTTGCAGAGCTGTAATTTTCATTCTAAAGGATGTGTCATCAGATGCCTCATTGCTCTACAAAACACTGCCCATGACATATTAGCAGAGGCTAACCAACATGCTCAGAACACAGGCCTCGTGATCAACTACATGGACCTATATGTGATGTAATGGATTTATTATTGATGTCACTGATAGTGCATCTAAGAGAGAATTATCTGTACAAGTCTTACAAGCAGCTACTATGGTGGATTCCTTCTATTCATGATATTCCCCCAACCAACTTGGGCGATGCTTTACATCAGGTGAGAAATCCATTTCCTTTGATTTTGGACAATGGGACTTGAGAGGGTTTAGCTTGGTCAAGGTGCTGACAGTGGCCACATGGATGACACCCACAGGCTGAAAGTACTGGTTGTCAGCTGGCTCATGCAAAGCACACCAAGACCTGAACCCCCCCTCAACACAGAAGACAAGACTGGGCAAGAGTTCTACAACAATGTGACTGGACACCTTTTGTGTCCAGTTGACTATCACTGGAACAATGTCAAGCATGTGATTTCTGTGCTGCGACATGTCTCACAACTAACCATTTCTAATGATACAACCAGCAGCAAAGGATACATGAGTTCTACCCCAACTATCTTGTCACTTCCCAGTCTTGGCTGGCATTCCTGTATGCTGGTGGTCAGTTTGATCCTAATAATCCTGACAATGGCCTGTTCAAGGGCAAAATTTTAAAGAAGGTGAGTCCTGACTCCCAAATCACAAAAGCTTACATTGTTACCAATTTTCTCTCTACTACTACAGGCCTTCAAAGCCATTTTTATTTCTCCTAGTGCCACAGATGCTTTGAAGAATGAGAGCACTGAGGGAACATCTTTGACAAGATGTCACTGGGGTGAAAGACAGACACAGAGTCACATAGCAAAATTGATAGGTATAAAGACAGTTGAACTGTGCACCATAGCCTATGTGGCTTGCTAGGTGAGTCACTCGCTTAGTGTTGACATCAATTAGATACTAACTTTTGATTGTTGGACTCCCTGGCAGGTTCATTTTGCCCTGTTCTGTTGGTTCATGGGCAATTGTCAATGGTGTGTTCAACAACAACAAGTTCTATGAGGCAATAGTGGAATGGTTTGAGGAAGCCAAGACTGAGGAGGACAAAAGGCTAGTTGATGATCTTTTATTGTGGTGGAACAGGTAAGTCTGTCCTCCATCTCACAGCATAATTGGCACTAATTGCAGAGTGTAGGAAGATATTTGGACTGACATTTGCTTTTCAGATTGAGTGAGACTGTTCCACTCAGAGGTCTGTGGCAAAGTCACTAAAGATGCACCATGCTGCCCTGACTACTGGTCCAAATGTTGTGTAGTTCAGTTACTATTTTGAGTGAATTATGAATCACATTGATTCATGCATCCATTGTGTATTGTTCGTGTGATGAGTGAAGAATTCAGCCATGTGTAACATTTTCATTTGGTTGCATCTGTTCCTAGTTTGGTAAACTTTCACCTTTGTTATCATGCAGCTCAGAATTGCTTGCCATTGCAAAAACCTCATCCATTGCACATGAATATATCAGTGGTCAAGTATGCAAAGTCCACTCATACATGTACATATCACATATATTCTCATTTCTTACCCTTGTTTGACGTTGAGATCAAGTTGACCATATTACAGCAGGTTAAAGATAAATGGACTCTTTGCAAGACATTATGACATTAGCAGTCCTTCTCCACAGCCCCTAGTAGGGCACTACATATACACTAGAACTATACCAATAAATATTCACAACTCTCTCTAACCGGGGTGATGTGCATCTTGGCTGACTATCTGGTGCTCATTCTTCATAGTATCTACCATTATAAGGATATGTCAGACTTGCCATAGTGATAAACCATGGCCACCCTTACCAAATTGTGTGAGGTGTGTACTTACTGACTGCTTGACACTTATAAAACCTATCATTATAAGGGGTGGATAATGTTGACTCAACTAATAAATCATGGCCACCCCAGCCACACTGTATGATCTTTGCCATCGCTGACCATCTGTCACTCATTTTCCAGAAGACCTACCATTGTAGAAGCTTACAGCTCTCTATGTTTAAGGGGCAGCCTTTTTCCACTTTCCAGTCATCCTCGAGTGTATCTCAAGCATCCCTCCATGTCCCGTGCCTTTCCAGGTGTAATCCAGTCTTATCCATATGTATCCAGTCGTTCCCTTTTGTCCTAAAATGATCCGCAGAAATCCAGAATGTCCAGACTCCTCTCTTTTCTGTTGGTACCATCTCATCCACCTAGATTCACTTCTTTTTGTTTGTAATTCATTAATCTGCCATCGTTGTCAGTGTTATGATAGAGTTTCTTGCTAGATCTTGTGGTGTTGTTCCGTGGCAAGCTTGTGGCATCAAAGAGATCTGCACTTTGTACTAAGTCCTGGGAAGTGCCTGGACTATAAAGTCTTGTACTTTTCTGGTGAATCATTATTAGAGAAAGACATGGGTAAACCCATGGGTATCACAGTATCAACCCATACCCATACCCACCTCTTACCCCTACCCACCAACCCATGGGTCCCTGATTTTGTGGGTAATGCAAATGGGTACATGGGTACCAACCCATGGTGGGTTGACCCAAGGGTTTATATGTACAGTGGCTCAAATAAGTGTCCCAATGTTGGAGCATTTTGGAAAGACTTAACATTTGCAAAAGAACTAAAATGTATCAGCTCTAACCCTTGCAGGGTCATAAATAGCCCT
>JBBPOB010000390.1:0-17637 GCA_038091275.1 Tylopilus subfusipes | reverse complement strand
TGCACTACCCGCTCAACATCGCGTTCGCGTGGTTCGACGAACGTTCGGACGAAGCCATGTACGATGTGTTGCGGCAAACTATCCATCAAGTTCGCGCCGATGCCGAGGCGGAAGGACAATCGCTCGCACACGCGTCCTTGTATCCGAACCTCCCTGTTATCGGGACGCCACTGGAGGATATGTATGGAAGAAACCTGCCGCGATTGAGGGAGATTAGAAAAGTGTATGATCCCGATAATGTGATGGATCTCGCCGGAGGGTGGCATTTCTGAGTGTCATAGGGTTCGCTATCATGCAGAGTATAAAATGTAAAGATTATGATATTCCAGTGCCACTTACCAGTAGTAGTATGGTGAGAGCGTACTTCTGGGCGAGATTCAACTTTCTGTCTTGCTAGGTTTGAAGCCACTGCTATCTACAGCCTGAGTGGCTGGACAGTCGGCGCCATACGGCGATACTCGCGTCCAACAAGTTGGATCTCGGACCCGGACTCAGCAGCATTCCCAGGTGCCAGCTCGCTCAGAGTCCTCGGACACCCCTCTAGTTCACTCCTCGCAATTCCGTCATCGCTAGCAACCTAGCACCTTTAGGTGGTGGCGGCCATCAGCACTATACTACAATGCTTCGTCTTTCCGATCAAGAACAAGATTACTGTGCGTGAGTGAAGATCGGAAGAATCACGACTCCGACTCCTATCGCACCAGTCACCCGGAGTGTGGCCGTAACAACCTGACAACTGAGCGTCGATTCGATCCCAAATGAGTCATAGCATCTGGCACCTCCGTCGGGATGATAACAGTCTATGAGTCACAGCGCCGCCCGATACTGTTCCCGGTAATGATAACGTGTTAGATCACTTCAGACTATCCGGCTACCATGCTAATACCCGACACTGGTTCACTCGAGCCTGAGCGTGGGTACGATGATCTAGAGCATCCTCCCGACTGCCGTTGTTCACCATGAGCCGCGCAACCATGACAGAATACACGCTGAGACCTCATGCTGTCCCGACCGCCGGTCCTGGCGAAGTTCTGACTCAGATCGAACCAGAAGGCCGTGATTAATCCTACCCGCCAGTCCGTCTGCCACACCGGAATCAAGGTCTTAATTCGACACTCACCTTCTCATGCTCTACCGGCCGCACAGGGAAAGTGTTTCAACTACTGTATCATGAGCACGGTTCAGTTGTCAATCGTTCTCACTTCAGGTCAAATATTGGTTAAAAACATCATAGAAGACATCACGAATCAATAAGATAGCCACTACTCTTAGCAGTCATTCTATATCAGTTCACAAGGACGGAAGCGATGACCGCGTAGCCTGTCATTGATATCCCCACTCATCAACGATCTCACCTTCCGACTACATCCCAGTCGAGTTCTTGGTTGATCAAAGCATGCGCAGCCGGTGACCTCACTTTGAACGTACAGTCGAACGGGGCTGGATGGCTGAAAACAAACGGATTCAGTGTAAGACACGCATGAGTTATACGTGGACTGACTTGATCGTAGAGCGGCGGAATTTGATCTGGGGCATCACAGGCTTGCCATTCTCGTCCACCGGCGCATCGATGGAAAAGACGGACAGGATCGTGGCCATGGCTATCCAGACGGTATCGAGCGCCATGTTCTTTCCGGCGCACGAACTAGACGAGATAAGGAGGTTGATGCTTTCGTTCGAACTGTGACTCACCGTCTTCCGTACCCAAAAGCGGCATAGTCGATGGGGTCTGGTACGTTTGCTTTCTCGAAGCGCTCGGGATGGAAGTTTTCTGGGTCAGGATAAACATCGGGGTCATGCAAAAGCGCCCTGAACGTCGTCCATGACAAGTGTGCTCGTTATTTAATTTGAACATGACGCACCAGCTGTTGCCTACAACTGTCGCATCGGCTGGGATGTAGTACCCTTTGTAGGTGTCAGAGTTCGTAGCACGATGCGGGATGGCTGAAGGGAATTGAATCGTCCGTTGTGTCTGCGCTTCCAGGGGAACCACCTACCGAACGGGACTGTTCATAAAGTTAGCGGAATTGAGCTTGGATATCGCGAAGACATACAGACGACAAGCCACCGCAAGACTTCACGGAAGACGTTCATGAAGTATGGAAGCCTCGCCTTATCCTCAAAGGTTGGCAGACGTTCTCCACCAAGAACCGAATCCAGCTCAGCATGCACGCGTTTTTGAACATCTGGGTGAAGGACCATTCCAAGCACGAAGCAAGTCATCGTAGCGAGGTTCTGGAAGAATTTCTCAGAGATCAAGTGCTTGCGAATCATCATCGACCAGACTCACAGTGTCACTTCCTATGTCAGTGCTCGGTTTTAGCCACAGACACTGGTAAAATACACAGATTCCTACCTGCAGCGTAGACGACAGCGGCCATGCTCTTGATCGCATAGTCGTCAAGCGAGTTGCGAGCGCCATTGATTCGATCATCGATACAATCCGTGACAAAGCATGATTTCGCTGTGCCTTTTGCCTTCAAACGGATAGACCTTAGTAATGTCGTCGTTGAGTCTTTCCTGCAGGGACATACTATTTGTTCTTGGACCATGTTGTAGGGTCGGTTTACGACTGCTTCCTGGAGCGCACGCCATTCACGAGCTACCTTCTTGAATCCGGCGCCGGGCATCCATTCCGGAACATGCTTGACTTGGATATATGATGAGTAGAAGACAAAAACGAATGAGAAGAAACTCACGCATGGGAAATGTATCCACCAGGAAAGTCCCAGGAACCGTTGCAGCCGACGTTGTTTCAGAGGCTGCCTTGTTCACGAGCACAAATGGATCAGTCATTGCATCTTCAATGTGGTACCCGTAGCTGTATATGAGATCAGAAACCATTGGGAACCAGCATCTAATTCGCACTTACACCCGCTTCATAATGATGCGGGCTGTATAGCTGTCAGGAATGAGTACACTGGCCCGATCTGTGATTACGACAAGGATGCATACTGTTCAAGATGGTCAAGGAACTTGGCCGAGGATTTCTCCAAAAGGCGGATGAGTTCAAGTGCAGCTGGGACTTGAATCCTTCGGTGATCTTTGATAGTGATATCAAACTGGTTATGGAAGATTCGGCGATGTTCCTTCCATCGCGGGCCATATCGCATTAGAGCAAAAGTCCAGTCCCAACCAACCCTAATCGAATTATGAGAACGAACTTGTATAGACGCACGAATCACCTACAGATCGATCAACATTGGCATATTTGGTCTGTCGGAGTAATTGGATCCGCGAACGACGAAGAGGTCATTGACAGCCTGAACCGAGTTCAAAATAACCGTCGTATGTCCGAGTGTAGTCACAGATACGACGTCGGAACCTGACAATCATGGATAAGTGTGAGGACGAAATGACCATGAGGGACTTGGTCACCGTATTCTTTGGACCAGCGACGAGCCTGGACATGGAACGCGTCGCCTTCGAGATCCAATAAATTTCCTACAATGGGCAGACCTGACAGATAGAATTAACACTGGGCATCAATGCTCAGATCGTCAAAAATAAACGTACCTTTGGGCCCAGGAGGAAGGCGGGCCATTTTTCGAGCTCTGTATACCCAGACGCCGGCGCCGATAGCGACGACCAAGAGAGTCCATGAAGAAAGGCTCACGGAAGCGAGGGACATGATGACAGAACAAGTGGGACGTATGTAGATGGACAAAAATCGTGTAACAAAACCACGACGGCTTGTCCTTGAATTACGCCGGATGTTTGATCTGAACGGTTAAGTAGAATGGCAGCCGCGCTCTCAGGAACAGGCGAGCCCTGGGAATGCCTGCCGTACATGTGGTACTAATCGAAGCAGTGGTTGTTGATGAGACACTTAGCTACATCTAACGGTCGACCGGTCAAGATCGGTGGCGTTGTAACCCTACCGGACTTCGCAGCCCGCCAAGTATGGGGTAATGAGCGCAGTTGTATGTTGTCAGTTGACATATATGCTTTGTCGCATTCCATCATAAGTGAGTTTCATCGCTTGTCCGTATATACCGGAAGGCGGAGCAGGGTCGGGCAGACGTAATACACTCAGGAGAGCGCTGCCTGAACGCCCGATAGCCTAATTTGTGAGCTGGGCATGGACATAGCTATGTGACATGCTTAACCTAATTGTTTGCCGAACGTGTCGCAACTTCAGTGTGTGACCGCTAACTTGAACACTGCTTCCAGGAGGGAATTTCGACTTGCCTCTCTAGCTTGCTGGCAGACATATGGGTGGCGTCGATCATAGAAGAGAGGGATCAACAAGTAACTTAGAGCCAAGTTGAAGACAGAAAAACAGTACCAAATATATTTCCTGACTCGTCCTGAATCATAGTACGTTCCCACGGACAACCAGCGTCCCGTCTACCATCTCAGTGGTTTTCGTATTCACGTACTTGAAACTTAGGAAAATAACAACTTGAATATTATATAGCAGTAGTGCCTGGCATTCTCAAAGTCAAGAGAGAAGCATATCTATGACGTTGGTCGGGTTCCAGTCCGGGAACTCATGATTATCGACCTCAGCCTCAGCACCAACCACGCCCTTTCCAGTAGCCCAGAGCAGACGGATGCCACTAAGGATGTCATTCTCGTTCTCCGCCACGGCCTTCTCGAGATTTTCCGTTGGCAGGTAAGTCACTTTGACAATCTTTCTGGAGCCCCGTTCATATTCGCTAACAATGTCGTTTAAGCACTACAGGGCAGTCTAGGTCACAGCCTGGCACTGGAGAGAACAAGGAATGACTCACGGCACGCTGACCCTCGATCCGGAAACTACGACCGTTGAGGTTTGAACGGGGTAGACTCGTGAGGACGTGGGCTACATAGCGGCCGGCATCGCGACGAGTAGTGAATGACACGTGACGCGTGCCATCTCCCGGGACTAAAGCCTCTCCCTTGGAAAGGATCAATCCTCCATAATCTCTAAAACGCACGTATAAGCAATGGCTCAGGTAAGAAAAGTGCTGTTCTGCGCACGCAAGCTTGAAGAGAATATCCGAAAACGCTCCAGTGTAAAAGACCGTCATGGGCACTTGCCCGAGCCTTTTGGCAATTTCACCACCGAGTGGAATTCCAGCCCGCTGAGGAATTCCGAACTCTGAAGCAATGAAAAGGTTGACGTTGGCGACCTTGGCAGCTTCCGCGAGGTTGAGTTGTGGTGTCCCAATTCCAGCGTAGCCGAGAACGGACACGACGACATCGATCCCGGAAAGCGCGGAAGACAAAGAATCGATCGAGTCGTAGTTGACAGCTGCAATTTTCGCCCCCAACTCTCCGAGCGTCGAGACTACTGGATTGTGAGACCCCTACGTCTCGTAATTTAGGCATCGCGTGGTATCAAACAGAAGAAAAAGTTACCTCTCGAGTCAGGAGGACAACTTCATCAGCTCTTCCTGTTACAAGCTGGTTTACCAGCTCTTCCGCGATGAACTTGCCCACATTTCCCACACCAGCGATGGCGAATTTCTTGTAGACGGACATGATGAAACTGAGAAGGGCACAAATCAACTTCCCACATGACGATATTTCTTGTCTTTGTATGTCAGTTGAATTCTGATCTGGGTCTCACAAGACACTGGAAAACCGCATCACTGCCTCCTGGGGGCCACCAGGCATATAGCAGTGTGTTTCTCACGAAAACAGCGGGCGAGGCGACTGAACTGGTGTGTCAACGGCTGAATCAATAGCAACCTGCCGAGGTTTGCGGCTTAATTCGGAGGTATTGTGGCACCACCTCAGTCTAGGCTCGTGACGATATAGTCGGTCTAGTGCTCAAAGCGAGCACACTCGACAAAGAACTGTCCAAGCCATCAATGAAAGATCGTCAACCAAGTCTGCTTGATTCTTTCCGCACTCTGAGTTTCGGCAGGCCAGGCAAGTGTATTGTATGACAGCTACTTACTCCTGTCACCTAATACGCGACTAGCTTGAAGTTTCCCGTCATTTTGTAGACCGAGCAAGTTTCTCTCACCCATACATCATGGCAACAACTACATATCCTTTCGGTTTAATCATATTCCCGCCACAGTCACGGTGGTTATAGAGTGCTGTTGTTGCAGTTGGTAGAGAATAGCCAAGTTGCGTTTGGTACCGCCTTCGTGATATACGCATGTGGAGGGGTGGCAGTGTTGTTCTGATGTTTCCTGTTAGCGTGGTGACCCGTGCTTCTGGAATCAGCATTCTTATCATGATCGCTCCTGGTTTTCTCCGACCACATCTTCAATCAGCGGAAGTCAGAATCTCGATCTTTGCAATTTCTCGTTCGTGGCTGTTTGGTACAACAAGGTCCCCAGAGCACTCACTAATTTGGAGCGTCCCGACGGTAGCACGTAGGGTCGCGCCAGATCATGGCTATGAAAGATGCTGACCTTATCGTTGCTGCGGGCTCGGAGCTCAGGATAACATCCCTTTGGGACACCAAGCTGACCGAAATACGTTACAGGCTGCTTGCGGTGATCCAAAACAAAGGCACGGTAGAGTACGGCACGATATCGGAGCCGGGAGAGCGTAATGACACTGATTCGCTTCTTTCTGTAAATGCATTGCGCAGGGCCATCGTCCACGTTCCAAACTAGCTTTATACAGGAGGCTGATTATACTTCTTGCTGCGAACGCATCGCGCAGGGTCATCATTCACATCCCAAACTAGGCCTATACGGGATATCTGCTGGAGGACAGTCGGCTTGGGTGGAGCCGATCCCGAGTGAAAAGGCTGCTCTCACCCAGGATTACCTCGGTATACAATTGGAAGATGGGCCATAGCTTTCTCCCGCATTATCTAAGGGCGAGATTATCTACTAGTAGCCAAGGCGCGTTAACTTGTCTGCTTCCTGGGTTGTCAGTAATCTCGGTGAATGCCCTCAACTACGTACTATCAGAATGGGTGCATCCGCGATGATGATATGAACCTTGCATGGGTAAATATTTGAAACCCGGAGACTATTGAGAGGTTATCATATTCAACCAGTACTTGACCAGTGGTTACGCTATGTCGTCGGAACGTTTCTTCCATAAATTTCATCCCGGGCCATGTTGATCTGCGGTGTCTATAGTAGGTAGCATCAACTCAGCGTGCGAGTCTATGTCCACCTAGGACACCGTTTGTGATCCGAGGAATGTCATAGTGGTACTCAGTAGCTGCATACGTCGAGTTTGGGGGTCAAACGATCACTACAGCTGATTCAGGCACAGTATAATCCGGTGTTCGGCGCAATCACATCGACTTTGATGTGAGTCAGCGAGCGGTCGTCTTGAGCCGATCAGATCGTGAAGCAGACTCGCTGAGCAGCTAGAAAGAACACTACACGCCTTTGCGCAGAAGATAGTCGCCAAGAAGGGAAGCGTCATGTGGAGAAGAATGGACAGGTGTTTCTGTCGGCTGTGAGACAACCAACGATACGTTTTGGTGATGCAGAGCCAGGATCTGCGGACCATCTAGCACACCGTGGGCATATGCTCTGCAACGATAAGCCTATGTACGGGGTAACCACCCTGTAAATCCGATAATTTCCAATTGCCACCGCTGTGTATCGTTAGGGATGCAGACAGTCAGACTCCTTTGATTACGGGCTGCGTGTGCTCCATTTCAGTCCATTTACAGTTGAACATTTGAGTAGCATCGCCCCGGCTCTTATCCGTGAATTTCAATTTTTCTGCTGGTGTAGAATTTCCAGAGGGCTTGTGCTCGCGCCGATAGATTTCGACAAGATGCTGAGACTTGATGCAGTATTTGGCTATGTGGTGTCTAAGAGGAAAGTAAACGACGTACCACAACTTAAACGGAAAATTGGATATTCGCAGCGTTTTGGGTGGTCATTGCATTGGCCGGTCGCTCTTTTAGATCCCCGGAACTTTTGTTGGATATAAAGGTAACAGCCATTCAAGCCCGATGCAATACCTGGGTCGCCAGTATGGAAACCTACACTCTTCTCTCTCTCAGCGCATTCATAGGCCTTATCATCCATTTCGCCTCTCATGGTGTCTCTATGTTACTTGCCAGAAGGCGCAAGGGTGTCGTCAATGGCTTCGTATCAGAGAAGGATGATGTCAATGAATATATACCTACTAAGGTCTTCATCCCGAACACGCTCGCAAGATGGCCATGGCCGCGTCGTATCAACCCGCACTACGCCGAAGTGAAGAAAGAATCTGCTGCTTGGACAGCGAGCTTCGGTGCTTTCAGCCCGAAAGCACAACACGCATTCAATCGCTGCGATTTCAGTAAGTCCTTGTTGGCCACCTACACACGTCCACGCTTACATACCTTGTTTGGTAGATCGCCTTGCTTGCATGGCATATCCAATAGCGAGGAAGGGTAAGTGACTGCAAGCCTGCCAATAGAATAGCTTCTAAGCCGCTTGATTAGAGCACGCTAGAGCTGGTTGTGATCTCATGAACTTATTCTTCGTCATCGATGAGTACTCGGATGTGTCCAAGCCCTCTGAGGTCAAAAAGCAGAAGGACGCTATAATGGACGCTCTTCGCAACCCGCATAAACCACGACCAAAAGGGGAATGGATCGGCGGGGAAGTGGCTCGTCAGTAAGTACCTTACTAGCTTCTCTTGGAAAACCTGAGCTGACGTCTATTCAAACTCAGATTCTGGGAACTTACGATACGGAACGCAAGCGCGCAGTCGCAGAAGAGGTTCATCAAGACCTTTGAAGAATATCTCGAAGCTGTCGTGCAGCAGGCCATCGACAGAAACAAGCATCGTATCCGTGACATCAAGAGCTATATCGAGGTCCGACGCGACACCATTGGGGCGAAGCCTTCGTTTGCTTTATTAGAGTTGTGCCTTGACATCCCTGATGAAGTTATTTCAAACCCCGCGATCCAGGAAATGTCTTTTGCATCCATTGACATGCTGTGTATCGGAAACGTCAGTATGATTCGCGATCAAATACTCCACCTCACACAAGACTTACGTGATTACTTTGAAGGACATCGTATCCTGGAATCTTGAACAATCTCGTGGGGACGACAGCCACAACATCGTCAGAATCGTGATGAACGAACTTGGTACAGATGTGAACGGCGCTATGTTGTGGGTTCAAGACTTCCACACTCAACTTGAGCAAAAGTTCCACGCTGCCATGGCGGTCCTCCCTGAGTGGGACGAGCCCTTGAACTCACAGGTGAAGGAATACTGCGATGGCCTAGGACACTGGGTACGGGCCAATGATGATTGGAGCTTTGAAAGCGAGAGGTATTTCGGAAAGAGAGGCCTCGAGATCAAGGAGAAGAGATGGATTGCCCTCATGCCGAAGGAACGCAAGAGTGACGCACAGGAAATTGGGCCAGTGCTCGTTGACAGCTCCCTGTTGTGAATGGATTCAGCTCAAGGTGGTACATAGAGCGTACACCATGGAATTTACTGGATTGTATAGAGATCAGCATAAGTATTATTACCAGAACTTGACCAACCTCATTGTGCATAGTGTATCGGGGGGGACCGTGCCTGGCCTGTGTCAGGGCAGCTGCATGTTCCAGGGAGCCCGTCTATGAGGCCAGGCAGCTTCATAGACGGCTGAGTCCTAGACTAACTTACTGTATACCACGATACTGCGCCATAGGAGCGCCCACAGAACACAAATCAGTATTAAAATGTTCAATGGCAAGTCTTCTTTGAGAAAGGAGGGAGGTAACATCGGCTGGAAGTTACTACCTCGGCTCCAATCACGAAGCATCATGATCATGATGATCCTACCAGCCGCTAGTTAGCGAACTAGCGGCCGTGTTTCTTTGCCCGACTAACAGGACAATCGACAGAATAAATCCTTCTTGAAGCGTTTAGTTACTTGAGTCGAAGATTGCACGTGCTGTGGTAGTACTTGATAGTACAAACATGCTGTTGACAGCTTCCAGGACAAGGACTCGGAACAGCGGAGTGAAACTCGAAGCGCCGCATCAGATTGTGGTACCCAGACTCGGGTAATGCCGGTGGCCATAATGAACTAGCCGAACCTTGCCTCCGACTTCACTGCAACCTGGCACTGGTCCCAGTCAGTCGTCCAGTGGCCGTTGGGCGGACCGCCCAATAACATTATTGATGATTTGATGCTCCGATGTCACCGTGTCCCCAAAATCTGTGCGGGGGTGAAATATCATAATTGGTAAATCAGTTGAATACCGTGTCCATACAACCCGACTCTCTCGGCGACTCAGCCTGAGCGAATATTAATATCAGAGGTGAGAAAGAACTAAGTGAACTTTAGACATTTCGATTCCGCGGCAATCAGAGACATAAGCTTTTTTGTAACTTAGGAACTCAACACGCCCTCCCCAGACTTGGTCAAAGGAACGGAATGTGATCTGATTCCGATCGAGATCACGACCATTCCGGATCAAAGTGATGTCGTCTCCCTGACACCGCAAACTGATGAATGAATTTAGGTCTTCTTTGACCATCAAAACCCTGCGCGTCATACTGAGATTGCGCGTTATGCATCCCTCAAACTCTCCTGTATGGCTCGCACTTCTTGCAGTTGGAACGTCAGCCTACCTTGTCATGCGGTATTACAAAAGTCCTTGGCGGCAACTCCCTCCCGGCCCTAGAGGGGTTCCAATCCTTGGAAATGCCATGCAGCTGGGGAAGAGACAATGGTTGACATTCACCGAATGGAAAAAGACATTCGGTACACCATCATTGGTTTGCCCCTCTTGAGAAAAGTGCTGATTTTGACGCAGGCGACATGATTTATCTGAATGCCTTCGGACAGCCTCTCATCGTACTCAACTCCCACAAGGTAGCCGCTGATCTTCTGGATCGTCGCGCTACCAAAACGTCTGGCCGCCCTGGAAACTACGTCGCCGAGTTGCTGACAGGCAATCTGGTCATTGTCTTCATCGGATACACCAATGTGTAATTTGTCATCCATCTCCAATATTCTACGGTTAACTCTTGTCACAGCTGGCGCCGGATGCGGAAGGCCGTCCACGAGGGCTTCAACAAAGCTGCTGTTCATCGCTATCATCCAATACAATACGCAGAAGCGGTACACCTTGTCCAGGGGGTTCTCACCACTCCAGAGGAGTGGGACAAACACTTGCGGCGGAGTGCAGCATCATCTGTCATGGCAGTGGTCTATGGAACGGAGCCCATTGCATCAGAGCAGGATCCCAGGGTAAAGCGAGTAAATGATCATGTCACTCGACTGTCCCGCGCATCTTTGCCTGGTGCTCACTTGGTCCAATTCATTCCTTGGATGCGGTACCTGCCAAGAAGGTTCGCACCTCATCTAGTTTTCAATCCCACTGAGTCCAAACCGAGCACCTAGTCTTGCCAAGTGGAAGCGTAATGCACAGGATTGGCATGAGCGCGACTCTGCGATGTTCGGCGATCTTCTCAAATCTGCTCGCCAGCGTATGGTGGGTTTCTTATATTAATCGGAAGCAGGATGTTCACAAGATATGAGAACGTAGGCTAAGGGAGAAACACATGCCACGCTTGCTGCTACACTGATCGAAGATGTCGGCAGGAACAACCTCTCCGAGAAGGAGAATGCGTGGTTGGCCGGAACCATGTAGTATGTGATATTCCACTTCTCAATTTAAATTTGCTTATCGTCTTCGTCAGCGCGGCCGGCGCCGAAACTACATCAAGTGCCATGGCATGGTTTATGTTTGCAATCGTTCTCCACCCTGATGTCCAAAAGCGAGCTCAAGCTGAGCTCGACGCTGTCGTCGGTCATTCTAGATCCCCTTCATTCTCCGACTTTGAAGACCTTCCATATATCCGTGCCTTGGTCAAGGAGGTATTGCGTTGGCACACAGTGGACCCGGTTGGCTTGCCCCATCGTACCACTGATGATGATTGGTACAATGGCTATTTCATTCCCAAAGGAACTCTCCTTGTTCCCAACGTCTGGCACTTGAATCGAGATCCAGACATCTATGGACCAGATGCCGACCAATTTAACCCTTCCCGCCACCTTGACAAAGACGGGCAGCTGCTGCCTGCGCTTGCGGACACGAAAGAGGAGAGTCACGTTTCTTACGGGTTCGGACGCCGAATCTGTGTGGGGCGTCACGTTGCCAATAATGCGCTCTTCATCAATATCTCTATGATGTTATGGGCCATGAATATCGAACGCGCGACTGACGAGAAGGGAGAACTATTGTCGATGGACCTGGATGGGTGCATCGAAGATGGTTTAGTCGTGTACGTGTTCGATTCCGCTTTCTCATCTTCTAACACCCGAGCTAAATTATGAACGTCACAGTCGTCCGTTACCCTTTCAATGCAAGATCACTCCTCGCTTCCCTGAGGCTGGAGATATTATTGCGCAAGAGCGCGAAGCCCTTCATCACAAGTTATAGCTCACCGCTTTAAATAATGATGTCTTCTTGTTTATTGTTCGTGCGGTTAGGTCCAGTTCTACTGCCATAGATCATGAATGAAATCACAAAAAATATCTTAAAGATAAGATCCCTTATTGCGTAATTCCCGCTACGGTAGTAGTGGGTTTTTCATTCCTTATGCGCGTTGGTGGGCGTTTGCACATCGCCATGGAAACTATTTGGTGTTGTTGTGGTGACCATGACGCTGTGTGGAGTTGTTTTCGTGCTCCGCTCGATTTCCGATACCGTGTGTGCGACTGCGCTCTCCTGTTTCTTCGAAGCCCATACACTCTGACGCTAGTCTGCTCGATTTCGTCCTCTTCTCGTCCTCAGGTGGCCATTTTATGTCGTACATGTTGCCCTCGTTCTACTCACTTGTCTTCGCAGTCAAATTATAATAGTGCTCAAGTTGTACGCTAGTATGCGGCTTCCGACGCGCTGATAAAGTGATCGATTGATCCCGCATCCATGAAATCTCCGCGGCGACAAGGATAGCCAAACATGTTTGTGACAATGCAAATGGAACTGAGATCTAAATATCATTTTGCACGCATTCTTCATGGAGAAACACTAGACCCCGCCGCGAGGGACTGAGACAAGATCTCAGTGATAAGGATGGCTGAAACAAGGAGTTCTTAGAGAAGCACGAATGTTGCAATAGTACTCACCGCCGTGGTTACGTTACACCATGACAAACAACAGCATACTGGCAAACGCCGGGTGGGAGAACGGACTCGGAAATACTACCATCACTGGCAATTCCGTACGCTACCTGTGCGTGCCGAACAGGGGCCGTTGAAACGTCACCATCGGTGACCATCAGTACTGACCTAATCGCGTGCCCTGTTGAACTTTTCCAGCGCATCCCTTCTCCATCACACCGTGCGGCTCAGGCTGTCCGCGCAGCTCGTAAAAACTCTTCAGCGCAGTTGCTGATTTTGCAGTTTGCCGACACCGGAACTTTCAACTATGTCAACAGTCGTTCCTTCAATTCGGATTTGGCTATGTCGCTCGTAGTCGGTCACTTGATTGTTAGTGCCCGAATTATGCACCAAGTAAGCATCCCAAATGATGGCAAGCACCGTAATCGCAAAAGTTCTTTTGATCGCACCTTTCAACATCTGATTGTTCATTGCCCTTATAGACAATTCGTTCTGTCCGTCCTGTCAACGGTTTTGATACCACAGCCTGAGGCTGTGGTTCGTCGACAGCTTTTACGTTTGCAAGGCGGTTGCCGACTATGTACGAGGTTCATCATCATCTATTGATTGCGATCACCTCTCACGAAAGTTATCGGCACACTTCAGATGGACTCCCATGCGCCCACCCTCGTGGCCAGGCAAGTTGACGTAAGGGTTAACTGGCGGTTCCTCTCCTATCTAATGGCTTTCGTGGTCTTGCTCGCGGCATTGACACCAGCAACGATGGTACTAAACTAATATAAGTTATGCATGTGCATAGCTTAGATCCGAACAGGACAAAACTCCCAGGACGGCAAAAGTAAGTGGGGTTATACCGCGGATACCATCACGCTGACGGAGTTTATAATGCGATATAAGAGGTGGGTCTCGGCACACTACGGCCTCCCTTCAAATTCCTGATATGGACGCCCTTGGATCAGTCTTTGACGCGATTCGAGTGTACAAATCTCTGTCCTTGGTCGCTGTCGCAGGAGTCTCTGTCTATGCGCTCGTCACCTACCTTCAAAGTCCGTGGCGGAAGCTACCACCTGGGCCAAGGGGCCTTCCATTACTAGGGAACGTCCTCGAATTTACCAGTGGAAACCAGTGGACGATGTTCACGGAATTGCGCAAGAAATTCGGTATTGCATCCAGACTTTTCATCTCTATGTACCCATATCTAACCAAGGGGAACACTAGGGGACATCATCTACCTCAACGCCGCTGGCAATCACATGGTGGTCATCAGCTCCCAAAGGATTGCGGCGGACCTCCTCGACCGTCGTGCCGGCATATACTCGGACAGACCACAGAACATTGTAGCTTCGGACATCATGACTCGTGGGCTCCTAATCGTGTTCGCTCGGTATAACGACCTGTACGTTCAGACTCGTACAGCAGGGTTCTGTCACGCTGATCCAGGTGATAGCTGGCGTCGTCTCCGTAAGGCCGCCCATGAGGGTCTGAACAAGGGCGTCGTATATCAGTTCCACCCCATACAACACCTTGAAGGCGTGCTCTTGGCGTGCGGCTTGCTGGAAGAGCCACACAACTGGGATGGTCATCTGCGCCGAACAGCCGCGTCTGCGATCATGTCCATGGTATACGACGAGCCTCCCATTATCTCAGGAAACGATTCGTCAGTCAGGTTTATCAACGACTTCGTTGCTCGTCTCACGCGTGCCGCACTTCCTGGTGCTCACCTGGTCGAGTTCTTGCCTTGGATGATGTACTTACCCCTGAGGTAAGCGATGCCATCATGGAGTCGCTGATTGGAAGCTCACTCTTGTCATGTTAGTATGTCACCATGGAGACAGAAGGCAGAGGCATCGTACATCTCGGACTCTGCGATGTTTGAAAGCTTCTTCCGGCGTGTCCAGGAACGAATGGTGTGTATACACGCACAACGTCATAACGGATGAATCTTATTTCCCGATAGAAAGAAGGTGACGTTCGTCCAAATCTCACATCAACACTGCTCGAAACTGCCGAGAGACATGGCCTTTCCGAGCGCGAGAACTCCTGGTTGGCTGCAACGATGTAGTACGTACTTTTCGCCTCTTACAACATATGCGCCGTTGACACCACGTACTTCGTTAGTGCTGCTGGTGCGGAGACAACCTCTGCGGTCATGGCTTGGTGGATGTTGGCGATGGTGACGTATCCGGAGACGCAGAAACGCGCCCAGGCAGAGTTGGATGCTGTTGTCGGACGTGACAGACTCCCCACATTCGCCGACTATGATAACCTTCCCTACATCCGCGCGATGGTCAGTCTCGTCTCTACCTCGTGCACTTCTCATCTCATTGACGCACGACTCAGGTCAAAGAAGCATTGAGATGGCGTCCTGTGGTATGCTGATATGTTTGCTCGGTATGCGTCATGAAACTTACCCATTGCTGTAGGACCCGGTGGGACTCCCACACCGCTCCATTGAGGTGCGTAGAGGGGATTATAATAGCAAGCTGTCGCTGATCGTATCTACTGCAGGACGACTGGTATGATGGCCACTTCATCCCCGCCGGAACGATCGTCATCGCAAATGTCTGGCACCTCAACAGAGACCCAGAGACCTACGGACCAGACGCAACACACTTCAATCCCACCCGTCATCTGGACAAGAAAGGTCAGGTCGCTGCGGGGCCGATCGACTCTAAGGAAGAAGGGCACTTTACGTACGGCTTTGGTAGACGGATTTGCGTCGGCAGGCATGTCGCGAATAACTCGTTGTTCATCGACATCGCCATGGTCCTCTGGGCGATGAACATTGAACCGGCAAAGGACGCGCAAGGAAAGCCATTCCCGATCGACGTTGACGGATGCGTGGAGGATGGTCTCGTCGTGTACGTACAAGTTTAAGGTTGCTCGGAGCTGTGGTTTTACTGACGTGTACCCGCGACGAGAATAGGCGGCCGATTCCATTCAAAGTCGAAGTCACGCCGAGGTTCCCCGAGGCGGTGACGATGCTGGAGTTGGAGCGCGAGTCGCATGGGCTTCCATCGTTCCAGAAGAAGGAATGAAAAACAGGACTGTAATTCAAAAGTCGGGACGACGCTGATGTCCCGTGTACATATGTCTCGCTGTGTACCATAGTAATGCTAGACATCAGATTTCTTTCCATTACTCAAGAATTGACTGGAACCACTAAAGTACATTAGACTGAGGGGGTAAAGTCACCAACCCTATGCAGCGGGACTGAATCATGATGTCGTTTACGATCCGCTGTGCTTATACCAGGCTGATCAGCTGAGTAGCTAGGTTGCCAAGCTTCCTTTGTAAGCGTAGAAGCTGACTTCATCCATTCACTCTTTCTCGTGTACCAGCCCCATGGTGAATCGCTCACATAAGAATCCTCCCACCACAATTCTTACCATCTTCATCGACGGGGAGAGACGCTCCCAGGGCTCGAAATCATGGTGCACACCATTCGAACAACTTCTCCGCTCAACACTTCGAATTACCAAAGATATCGATCTCCAAGAATTTTGTTTCCAACACACCTATGATCTCTCCAGACTCTCAAGCGTCTTTCTCCACGTAGAAATGCTTGGCTTCAAGTTGGAAATCGACTTGCGTGACATGGAGTCTAGTGATTTGGACTTGGACGACTCGGATCAAGCCTGTGTGGCCAAACTCGAGGAATATGCCAACCATGTCTTGTCAAGGTTTCGCGTGAGTATTTTCGTGCATCTGCGCGTCGGGTCACTTAGTACCCAACGCTCCGGCGCGATACTAGGACTACTGCAACCGATTGATCGCACGCGGCATCCTCCCTGCCACGAGGTCGTTTGACGACGTGGATTTGAAGACTTGCCCGCTGTGTGGATCCCGTCTTTGGAGCTGTGTGGAGTGCGACACCATCGCTGCTTGCTCGGACTCGGATTGCGAAGGCTCGCAAGACCTCGTATCGTGTAAGGCGCACGACCATCCAACATGTCTCAAGTGTCTAGACTTGAAAGCACCCGATCCCGATGGTGATATTCACTTCGTGCGGTGTCCGTCGTGCGGCTCCTGGTCCTGCTGGAAAATGGTGGACTGGTGTGATGGGCGGACTGTCCACACAGCGCCGAGCGCGATGCAGCTAGCCGACTACTACCGCAGTGGTTCTCCGGGCAACCGTTCGATCGATCGATCGCACCCACCCACGCCTGGCCCGTGCAAGTCCTGCATCGATTCTGGCCATGCAAATGTACCGAAAGTGTGCCTCTGTCGCGGGTTCCCGGGCTGTCGTTCCACAGGGGGCAAGGCCTTTTGTCCAGAATGTTTCGTCGAGGAGAAGGGACGACGCTGTGCTTGCGGCAAAGTCTGGTTATGCGAGGCCTGTTCGGCGGTCGACCCCGTCGAACAACGTTATCTCACATTGCTCTCGTGTCCTCTGATCTCGTGTCCTCGCTGTGGAGCAGCGTATTGCCTTTATGGGTGCTGGTACTGTCCTTTTTGCAAGATCTGCAATCGGCCTGGTATCTGTTTTGGCTGTCGAGACTTGGAGAAAGGGAACTTTGGCGGAGAGGATACGCTTAGCGAGAATTCGCAACCTTTGGACGACTTCGAACAATGCCTGCGATGTCAGCGGAACATATGCATCGAGTGCTGCTCGACTGGAAAAGATGGGGTGGGGCAATGCTCGG
>JBBPOB010000389.1:0-17643 GCA_038091275.1 Tylopilus subfusipes | reverse complement strand
ACAGGTGGCACAAGTCGTCCACGCCATTGTTTGCATGTACTCCGACCACCCGGGCTGTGTTACCACTCGACACGACTGTCTCGCCCATCACCACGCCCGACGACAGAGATATGTTGAAGCGACAGCGCCCAGCGACGCCGCCTCCCTCGTCACTCGGTGACCCTCCTTCGTTTCTCCCCAACGGACCCATCAGACCATTCCCGCCATCACAACCCGTAGAACCATCACAACTTCATTCCAAACGGCAGCGCACACAACCTCCACCGCTAGATAGTGCGCTGAGGGGTTGGCTCTCGTCAGAACCCACTGGCCCACATAGGGAGAGCGACAGTGAAGAGGATTGGATAGAAGATCCAAATAGCAGGACGGGATCACCGCTACCTCTGTCGACGACAGCAAGTCAGTACAAGGACGCAAACAGTCTCCTCCATGAGCTACACGTCCTCAATCAACACCGCCTGCTGTTCGCCCACCCTTCTGGAGATCGGCGCCCGAACCCCAGTCCTAGAGTAACGCCACCCCCCACGCAAGACCCTCCGGTGGGACACAGACCAGCAGCTTGGGCAGATGGATCACCATATTACACCGCACCCTCCCAGTTTGCTCGTGATGAACTCACGGGTCGCAGTTATAATGGGTTCGCAGAAGAAAAAGGGCTCGTTGAGGAAGTCCAATGTGTGCGGCAACGTTACGAGGGTACTAATAGGTATGGTGCTTTATTCTGACAACAGCTGGAGTCACGCTGAACCACATTTTCAGGTTGCTTGGCTCGCTATTTCTCTCACGCAGACGTGAGGTGGAAGGGATGACTTCGTCCATTGACGCCTGCCGGAGTAGTTGACATCTACGGACTCACTAGTATGGTCTTTTTGTCTATTTCTTTAGCTCCGCATCATCTCATCCTACCATCGCGATTTCAATTCCATGCTCGAGCGTACTCATGTACTGCATGTATATCATCCATACCTCTTACTTGTGGCCAGCCTGCCTCAGTGGGTCGGCAAGAGCAAGACACTCTTATCACCTACTCGACCGCCTCCGAAATGCGGCCGAGCCCCAACTCCACGTCACGCCCAAGTGCACGACTGAGCTCTTGTTCCAAAAGACTGCCCATCTCTTCTCCGTCCCGAGAGTATCGCCAGTTGTCCGTAGATGACTCGTAGTCATATCGCTTAGGTCCACTGACAGTGCATTCCGTTAGCGAGGTTATTGTCAATCGTGCCAATGAGCGGTCATCAATTCGGCGTTCCATTCACGCGCAGCAACCGTAGGTGGGCCAGTCGCATGGTCATAGAGTAACATTGGCAATGCGCAAAGGGTTTGCAGAAATGAAGGGTGAGAACCTAATGGTCGGTCGTGGTGGGAATGTGAACGAACCTGAAGGGGGACGAAAGCCATATTTGCTTGTTGGGAGGCTGCTTGTTGATCACATATGTTCCATGCGAACCAAGGCTGAGTGTTAACACGCCGCCCTGCAATGACGTCCATCAGCTGTTCGTGACGTCGTGCTCTGCGCCCGCAGGTTTCGTCGAGCTCATTGGCTAGAGTGGTCTCCCCGCAACTTACATGGTAGTCAACTTCAAAACCTTCTTGGGCTATTTCATCCAAAAGGTTCTCTAGTTGTTCGAGTAGGGATATCATGGTTGTGTCGGCGAGGACATGGTACCTGTCCATGGGCAGGTCGCTGTGATAATTGAGGGTCGAGGTGGCCGGTGAACTAGACACAAGAGTTTGGAGAAAAAGTGCACACCTAAGGTTGATATGGGGTGGAGGCGTACTCAGAGCTCGTCTGCATAAGCAGGAGTGCGACGTGTAGGTAGAATGCTTCGGAAACGCATGCCTGGTGGGCAGTATAGCGGTTTTGGTCGTTGACGAGAGTACAGCGCTCTCTGCGCATGACAACGTACGTCGCGATAGATGCCTAGGAAGAGTTCGGGAGAGCATGCCAATGGTAATAGCAAGTTAACCCAAAAAGACAGAAATGGCAAGCTGGAATAAGAAATCAGCTCTGCACTATGCAATGGGTAGGTATTATGGTTGGAGTGGACTTCTAATTGAATGAAACAAGGAGTCAGAAGGTTGCTATTCGACATTGACTACATCATTTGGTGGTGTACTACATCGTCGAGTGAAACTCAGGCTGGAGAACTTTTACCATCTCCTTCCCGAGACACCCAGTCGAGCCAAGATCCTTCATAATTGATGACGCTATGTGGGAGTTGATTAATGTGCGAAGATACGTGTGTCGGAAGAAGGGAGACCCACTTTTCGTATCCATTTCTTCTGGCGATATCACACGCAGAGGCACTTCTCTTGCCACTCCTGCAGTAGAAGACAATTTCCTGGGCTTTTCCCGGCTTGTCAAAGCCGTGCTGGCTACAAAATGCCTGAGCGTTCAGGTTCAAGGAGTTGGCAAGGGCTGAAAGTGGGAGGTTCACGGATGAGGGGATAGACCCCTGCATCACCTCGTCTGGTTCCCGGACATCAATCAGGTAAGCATCCTGTATGAGAGCGGGAAACTTGGAGGTTGCGGATGGCGGAGAAGGTGCGAACGCACGTTGCTAGGACTGAGAGTTTTCGGCTTGAGCTGCTCGTACGTGAGCATGGGGCCTTTCCAATTCTCTTGCAGCTTGTCATTGAGCTTGCGGGCTGCTTTGAGAGCCTGTTCGTCGTTGGCTTTGGACGACTGAAGGCGAACGGAAAGCTGCGTGGACGGCGGCGCGACCTTGTACGCGAGGAAGGAGGGTCGAACAGACAAGCGCGAAGCGTTGATCAATGCTGTCCGGAGCATCTTAGAGTGTGTTACCTTGTAAAGCTCTCATCGATCCCTAGTCTGACAAACGGGTCGACAAGAGATCACGTGCCGGTATGTTAATACATCTCCTGTACATTGCACCACTTCATCATGCAACCCCACGAATGACAGCATAAGGACATAAAAGGTTACTTAGTAGAGGAGCAGATGATCCGTCGAAAGCAAGGACCCTTACTTCTTCCGCATCTCGTTCTATCCGGTCAAAGAATTCAGCAGCGCCAGACATGTGTACGACGCGAGCACATGCTGCATGAAGTGCAAGCAAAAGGGGGTCGGGTGGTGGCGCTTTCTCAAAGTGTGCGTTGAACTCGACAAACGTTGGAGCGCCATTAATGTGGCGATCGCCACCCACAAAGATTCTGCGGATGAATCCTTCCTGATGTCCGTGAAGGGTACATACTCTGTAGCGATGCACCTGCATACATGGTCAATTGGTGTGATTGACAAGTCTCTGAGTAGCACACCTTCTCGGTATGTTCGAACCACAGCCCTAAGTTGTCAAATAAGGTGTGCAGGTCGCGCTGCAACGTGAGCAAGTTCCAGACTTTGTGGATACCCCCCGCTTCTTTGAAAGCGTTGGTGAATTTCGAGAACCCAAACGACTCCAGTATGGTCAGAGCGCCAGCAGCAATACGAGTCTGGATAGTGGGTGAGTATGACGGAGGGTTCGACTGCCACGGATAGAACAGTACCTTGTTTAACAACTTGTCTTCGCTGTCCTCTTTGACCACGGGATTAATGCCCTGCATTGTTGATTCATTGAAGATGTGAGCTGTCTCAAGTGACAATACTGTGGCGTCGCTGAGCTGCACGAGCTTCGGACAACTCCTGACCGATGCTTCATTGAATATACCCGTGACAACGCAGCGGTGGCCATCGCGAGCCAGCGCCTGATTGTATGTGAGGAACAAGAAAGATAAACGGTTGTGCACATCATGCACACCTTAGCCTTGGAAGCTTTATAGTCTTTGCCAGTGGACTCCATTGAGTCTTTCATCATATCCTCCAATGTGTCAAAGGAAGGACGCGAAGGACGCGAAGATGACTGTGAGTACATGGTGCGGGTCGTTCGGACTTGTAGAGCTGTAAGTGTCCAACCACAAAGAAAACTAGTCAAACGCACACACATGGATGAACCTGTCACGGAGAAGTGTGCCAGCATCGATGATGACATCGTTTTGATTACATTGAGAATCCTGGGGTGGCGACGTCAACCATCTAACAAGTGCTGCGCTGGGTTGAACGCCAAAGATACCAGACTGAGCGACAAACTCAAGAAGCAGGTATCCGGCAACCCTGATAGAAACAAGTTCTCCCTCCGCCTCGCTCGTGGTGGCACGCTTTTCTGCTTGCAGTATGCTAGCATAGGCGCGATAGTGGTCAGAACCTTCACTCCATCCTAGTTTCTGGATCCTGAGAGAGTCGAGTTTGGGAAGCGGACACTGGGTGATGCGTGCCATACAAAACGTGTTGCGTAAACCTTGAGATTCTGTGCTAGAAAAAAATGAGTCGCGCATCACAAAAATAGCAAAAACATAACATGCCCAAACACAGGACAGTGAGCATCGGCATTTTGCGATTGGATGCGCAGAAATGCCGCATCCTTCCTGCCCCCTCTGTTCTTGAACGGCCCTTTTCCCGAAAAATGGGTCTACGCATTATCCCTAGTGACACGAGACAACACAGGTCGGAGCGTAGTTCTCAGAATACTTGTGTTGCATCGTGCCCCCCTTCCCATCGTGTACCAAGCAAGCGCAATGCTGTCTCTCTGGTTTCCTCTCTGATCGACCTTCCCACCACTTCCCTGATCTCAATCGCGTCGCTTGGCCGTTCAAGCTCCTTGCATCATCGATAACCGCCTTATCGTCATGTTCCCTATCTCGCATCATCAACCATCTTCACCCTCTTCACTTGGCCCTTCTTCGTCGACATCCCACCGTCACCTGACTTCACCATATCACATGGAAGTGAAATTGATGCTATAGCCCTCTGTTGCCATGGCTTGCATGACGCCGCAACCTTGCAACCCGGGCTGGTTCGGATTGGTTTGCCCCTTTCCCCGAGTCGCTTATGACAAAGTGATCACACACTTTGCCATCTGACCATAACTCGATTGCAATTCCTTGCCATCATTATTAGCTTGCGCTGCGGTGAGTGGGGATCCCACGAGGATTGAACTGACGCTCAGTCGTATTCTCGTCTCTGTGAAACATGCTGGACTTGCCACCGTGACCCCTCGCTAATCGTTCGACTTTGATTACCAATCTTATAATTCTCAATTATCTTCCTTCGTATAAGTCCAAATCGGGTTAATCCAAGGGGCCACCGATGGCGGAATTCCTTGTACCCTTCCGAACAAGTGTCACTTGGTTAGCCACTTCCCTGTCTCCACCACTCGACCATCGCAGTTACCCTTCTCAGTCGTCCGTGGGGGCGAAAAGGAACAGCTCGACGGACAACTCGACTGCCAGCATGTCAAGCATGATGACTCCGTGGTTGCACTTCGGAAGCTCAGATTATCTTATCTTCGACACTTGGCGCCCTGTGTCGCATGGTGCGACCGCTGGTGCCTGTATAGTATTGTTTCTATTTTGCATCTTGGAACGTTGTCTGGCGGCGTATCGACGCACGGAAGAGTTGCGATGGAGGGCTAAGTTCGTAGACCATTGAATTCTTACGCTCCCGATTTCTGACTATAATGGCCAGAACATCAATCCTGACGTCAAGGAGGATACACTCTAGCGCCAGCAAGGAAAATGGCACGCAAGCCTCAGGAGATGGCTTCGTTCCTACACACAGGCAGCTCATTCCCCCGTTTATGCCCTCCCACGATATCCCTCGTGGAGTAATTCAAGCCATACAGTCGACTTTTTCGTATGCCCTCATGTTGGCTGTCATGTAAGTACGGTTGATGATGTGTTCGGAATTTCAATGCAAGCGTGTACAGGACTTTCAATGGAACATACATTATCACCATCATCCTTAGCCTTGGCGTCGGAGAGATTTTGTTTGGACGCATCGGTCGCAAGTAGGAAGCTTGATTGGCAGCGACGCCCCGGAGGCAGATCCTAGTAACCCACGATCACTCTGTATCATGTCGCTCCTGGTGATAAACACTTTTAGATACCTCAAGGACTATTCATTACATGCGTTTGCTGTCGTGTACACTGTAATCTACAAACATAAGGCAAGTTGCTATTCAGCGTTGAATCCTTGCGTCGCACAACGGAGACGCACGTATACAAATGGACTTCGGTCTCTAACGCAGGTATATATCATATGCAAAACGCATCGATGATGGGTGGTCGATGGTGGCCATCGCTCCAGTCGTTGTCAGCGAACTAAACAAGCCTCGGGTGAAAAACTTTTTCTGCCTATGCAAGCTCACTTCGCCAGCTGGTGCCTAGTTCAGGCCGAAACAATGATTTACATGCCCGTCAGTTCCACTAGACGGGCGAGAATTTTCTCCTACAGTGTTATCTCACAGAATGAGTTTCATCTCTGCCGTCCTCGTGGCTGCTGTCGCAAATACGCACTTCCAGCTCCAATATCCCCTACCAAGAGGACCATTTATTGAGGATTCGGAACCAACGTTCCGTGGTAAGTGGTATGTTAATGCTGAGCGGCAATCACCTAAACCAAGGTTATTGTAGACGGGTATACCAATGCGGTTTCAAATCGCACTGTGTTCCCGTTAATGGGGTAATCAACCTTAAACAGCGAATACCCAACGTGGACTGGTAATTTTTTTTCGCCATCATCCGAAAGATGATCAGATAGGCTAATAAAGCTTTTCTTATCGCATAGCTGGTGTTATTATCTCCACAGTCCAAGATCCAAGATCATTTGCTGATTTTAACTCTTCGTCTGGGTGCCAGATAGTCGTCTCATACTTCCAGACAAGTGGAGAAAGCAAATTCTGTTTAAATATCACGTCCTCGGCGTCTCTGGTGTCCATGACGGAGCGAACGTGACCACCCAGGTAATCTTTGATGGGGTGACGGCATGCCATATCAGGTTAGTTTCACCGTCCTCATTATGATAGGATCTGAGGATTGACGGGATTACTACGTAGTGTGCGGACTTATGTACGTTATCTGCCAATGCGACAATACCGAGTAACGCGACCTTGAGCTGTGCTAATATCACGGCAAGTACGACTGCCTCATCACCGTCGGAGACAACCCAGGCTAGCAGCACTGTTGGTGGCGATTTCCAGTGCTGTCGCGGTTATTTTGACAAGCCTAGCGTCGTTCCTTTGAGGATTTGCGACAAAAGTTTCAGGCAGAAGTCTGTATAATGTAAGCACATCAACACTAGTGTTGTAATCTGCGGTTGTCTTTTTCATGTCTTTTGAGTCCACGCAATGATGACATACAGTCTATCATTGCGGGATTGCGCTGTGGTACGAAGCGCATCGTTGACGAGTCCTCATGACGAGTGGTCCAACCCCTATTGAGACCCAGATAAGGCAGATCGCGTAAGGTGTCGCAGAGTGAAAACCTGGTGTTTGTGCGATCCTGAGCCTCACAAAAAGGGCGAGGTGAGCGTGTGATGTTTTCACCTGAAACCAATTGATTGATCAGGATGAAAATCGAATAACTCGACTCAGCGAGAGTGGTGGAGAGGTTATGGACTCAGTGGTCTTGAACGTTTCACACCTGCGCTTAGCTTGCGACTTGCAGTGGTGTGCACGTACCGAGCAGGTGCACATGTGTCATATGCCTGCCACCGAGTGATGCCGTAATCAATGAATCAAGGTGGAGGGCTTACATCCCCGCGTCCCCCTCGTGTGTTCTTATTATCGGCGACGTACTAGATATCAAAGCGAGTATGAATCCTGGCGTAGAACAGTCCGCTCACCTAACCGCTGTCCGCCTCCGCAAGGACTGGAAGGAAGTGCAGTCATAGGGTCTAGTAGCTGCGCGGCAAGAAATGAAAAGCAGGGTTGCCATCGGAATGGAGTCGGCTCAGATTTCCATCGCCCAAGACTCGGAGATGGATGAATTACCTCCTGAGGCGAACCCACCGGCTCAGCGTAATTTGAAAAAACTCCACTATACATCCGCGCTTACTTCCCTGACGCATCCTTTCTCTGCAGGTCCCCGGAATCACTGATCAGCAGAATGATGCGATGCAATTCAGACGCTGGAAAGGTCCGCCGCATCACTGCACATCGCTCAGATTCCGTCTCTGACCGATGGGCTCTTGTCATCGATGCCCGTGCCGATTCCCATTGACAGGGCCGGGATGCTGCGGCGCAGGGATTTGTGTTGTTTATGAATTTCATACGACATGGTCTGGTCGGGTCCACGGAGCTACGCGGCGCTTTCAAGACACGATTGAAGGATCTGACTCAGATTGTGCGCTGCTCAGGCTGCTTCGCTTGCGTGCACCCGATAACGTTATAGGCCTTTGAAATAGGTAGGTAGTATGTCTCACCTATAGCGAAATAAACAAGTCGTACTGACTGGGACTTCGAGACAGTCGGTATTTATGGACGATCTACGTCATAGCTCGTACATCACATCTTGGAAATACCTACGGCGCGGGTTCACTTATTCGTCATTCACTAGTACAGTGGTAACAGCCGAAGAACGAAAGCGGCAGTGCACTGATTCAGGGCTTAAAGGGGCACATCTGCCGAACAGCATGCCTGTATACGTAGGCTCGATCAGTCACGGCACCGCAGCACTCTGCTCCTCCTCTCACGGACCCGCCCCAAGGCTCGCGTCAGTACCATGAGGTGGTTTCGACGGAAGCAGGATCAGCCTTGGGAGGTTGTAGGGTGCGAGATTGTTGAACCTGTGCTCATGTTTGATGAAACAGGTGGTTGTCATCCTGCGATCTCGAGGACCACCTTCTAATCGCCTTTTTCCAAGAAATAGATATCGTGCGCATTGGATCATATGACACGTGCAGGAAGTACATCTTTGACTTCAAGAAGCATGTCCCGGAGGGGGATCAATGTGTCAACGCGCTGATGTTCTCGCAGCAACAACTGTTACAAGAGGTTGCGAAGAAGCATTACAATGTATTGCTCCTGGAGGGGTGAGGAAAACTCTTCGGAACTTCCGGTCCCTCGCAATGGACTGACGACAATTGGATTCGCAGCTGGACGTTGACACGCTTACGACAGGGAAAACATCATCGATTAGAAGTAGACTATATCGGACGCGCAGGATACGTATCCGGAAAACCTCCTGCCTCGCGACAACCCCCTTTTATAGCCGTCCTTGAAGGACAGCGCCTGGATTTGTAACTTGTTCGTGTGGTATCTTCCCAGCCGTCTCTCCTGCATTTGTATCTCATCCTCGTGGGCTCATTACCTCATCCCAAGCACATAAATTCGTATTGAATGAGTGTATCAGGCCCCGTTAGGAACGATTTAACTGCGAGATACGAATTGAAGAGGTGATGATCACGCATTTCAATGATGGGAGGAGCAACAGATGGTGATATTACCTCAAGAGCTTCGCTTTAATTTTGGAGCTGCCTCGTGCAAGCCTTCTTTGGCCAAATGAGACCGATCAAGTCACCTTGGTGAGTGTTACGGTTGCGGGACAGCAAGAATACCGAACGTGAGGCCTTGAGGTATGCCACATCCGGCAGGCTCGTATATAATAGCAAGATAAAAGGCCGGGTTCCTCAGTCCACCTCCGTTGATGCACTCGAAGCTCCTTGCTAGCCCATTCGACATGGTCACCCGCTGCAGTCTCATCTTCTCCCGTCTCTTCGGCGAGCGTGTCGAGAACGCTCGCCAGAGCATCGAGATTGCCACCCAGGGCAGTGATAAGGACAGCATCAAGAGCTGTTCGGGTCCAGCGCGGACACATGATACGCTTCGGACCAAAACGACACCCATGAAGGTTGGACCCCGTGTCGCGCACACCGAGCAGTTCCTCTGCAAAGGAGGTGTCGACGCCAGGAGACTAGTTGATATCTCCCGCAAAGGGCTGTATTCGACAGCAAAAACGATGGGTGGCAATGTACTGTTGGAGGAACAGTAAGCCTTTCCCCGCTTGATCGCATCGGGATGATTAATATGTTTCATTCCGACGCAGATGGGATTGTATCATCCGTCATCCGAAACTCCAAAAACGGGGCAAATTCAAAGTCGTGGTGAGCACACTTCCTCCGCGATGTGAATTGCTTCAAGGTTATCGAACGTGCGTCCAGGTTCATTACTCGGCAACTGTGGCACGGTCAGTTTGGCCAGATGCGCAGACACCCGTCCAGATTGAAGCCGCTAAGGGCATTCATGGGTTAATGACCGTTCTGGACCGACATGCAGATATCTGCTAATCCGCTGTGTCGCTTTTTTTTTTGACTCTTTTATCTTTTCTTTTTTTGGGCTTTTAGGGGGCTCGAGGCGAATCGTTGGTATGTGTATCGATATGCATCTAGGGGCTCATTCCGACCTGTACAACAAACACCTTCACAAGTTAGATCCGAAACGCGAAAGTAATGACGAGCCAGCGACTAATGTTGTACTACCACTTACGCTATTGTACAAGTAGCGGATAGACCACTGTGACCACTGTAGATTCTGATAATTCCACGGTTCTACGCTGACTTCTCAATGCGGCTCTCCGCCCTGCTAGCATACCCCGTCCACGACTGCGGGACAGTTTCATTAATTACTGGCTGGGTCGAGCGTGATCGGTGCGTACCTCGTCATAAAGCGCCACGTTTGGTGCACCCAGAAGTTTGAGACTCAGCCATAAAACTCCAGCTGTCATACCACTTCCACAAGAGGTGGTGATATGACGCTTCCCTATCAATACCAACTGTGCCTGGTTAGCTCCAATGGCGTTCACAAAGGCTTGGCGTAACTCAGGTTCAGATAAGAAAGTGGTATACTGGACAGAGGAACCGGGTACTGTATAAGTTTTCAGAAATGCATTAAACGGAAGGGAGAACGAATGGGGTATGTGCCCGGAAGATAAACCAGGCCGCGGTTCTGAGTCAGTCCCAAGGAAACTGCACGTTGTTGTGGATGAGGATACGGCGCGATGTTTCGGTAGAGTTGAAAGGGACATACCGACCGCGGGAACGTGCGTCGACAACCAGTTCTGCAGCAGGGTCAGACGCTAGGTCCAGGAGCGAGTTGGCCACCACCTGTTCGTAGGCTGGCATCGGTTCTTAGAACGAATGTGATTGGTCGATAACGCAAGTGAAGTCTCACAGCGGACGACTGCTCCGTCGTAGACAGGAGTGGGATAGGTGGACCTCTTCAGTTCTGTCAGTGGGACGCCAACAGTCTCAAAACCCTCTGCCTCCCAACGTGGTAGACCACCGTCAAGGATGCTGGACTTTTGATGGCCGAATGCCCTGAACATGAAGAGTGCACGCGGCGAGGAGAAGACTCCGTGTGTATCGTATCTAAATGAACAGTCTCTTTTGGGCCATTCTCGCGGCTGGAGAGGAGCTTACATTACCACATGAGAGTTTGGACGTATACCAAGTTTTTCTATCCTCGGAATTATTCAACGTCGAGAGAGTGGATGGCATGAAAGACCGACCACAGGCACCAGCAAACAAACGCTCAGAAGGCATCATGTGTTTCAGGCCGAGTTCATGAGGGCTCGCGACCTCGTCGAGGTCCAAAAACCGTGCACCAGGGATGCGCTTTGCGTGGAACTCCTGTAGTGGTCTCCGCGGGGAGTTGGGCATGAACCAACTGGCGTCGAGGACTGACACGCTACCAGAAGACATCGCATCGCGCAAGCTGGATGGCGAGAGCAGATATGGGGCCGCCGCCATCGTGGACATGAGCCTGTGTGGGGACCTCCCGGCGAGGCGGGACACGACGGAGAGCATGGCAATGTGTTTTATTTATTTATTTTCGCGACAACACCCGATTAGGTTGTCCTGGACGACGACGACGATGCCGTCTGATCAGAGTACCTGGTTGATCGCCATCCCAAACGACGGCGACGCAGACGGTGTCCTCCCAGAAATCACCTCCAAGCTTGCCCAGGCGTCTCGGTTCCCCCAGGCAGCGGTGACCGAGTTCGCTATCCCCGCATTCAAGGTAGAATCTTCGCCTGTTCGCCTACCACGTACCGCTCATGCAGTGCCGGACTCGCAGACCGGAACCCTAGATTCCCTCATCACCCTCTCTGAAGAACTCCCGAAGCAGGACGCGTTCTTCACTTCCACCGTCGCCAAGACGGTCGACACTCTACGCAACCTTCTTAACAACGATCCCTGGAAGCTTGCACAGCACATCTTGGTAAATGAACGAAGCGTTGATGACTACCTCTTCAAAGGCTGGAGATGGAATGAAGGCAGATACGGCGTGCAAAGAAGCCTGCGGGACACCGTCGACGTACTTAACAGGGTAATATCACGCGCATTCATCCCACCCACCCCACCTCATTCATATCCTGTCGCCGCATGCTGATCACGCGTTCAGGACATGGCATCCATTGAAAACATGATGAAGTCTAAATTGAATAACTACAATCTTGTCAAGGGGTCCCTCGTGCAAATGCAGCGAAAGAAGACGTGCGTTCATGCCCCACGTTACTCCCCACCCCCGTTGTCGACATTTTGCATCCAGGGGCAATCTCTCCGTCCGGTCTCTTGTCGATGTCGTGTCGAAAGACGATATGATACAGGATTCAGAGTACATGCAAACATGTCTCGTCGCAGTACCAAAGTAAGGCATTGTGATCAGCTCCTTTCTCATCCTTTCCGCTGGCACATAACTCACATTCTCGGATCTAAAAGAACTCTGACAAAAGAGTGGAATACGAAATATGAACGTCTGACGAGCATGGTAGTCCCGCGTTCGGCATCGTGAGTCGCCGTGATGTCATGATGCAAACACGTTTCCGATCTTTGTGGGCTGCAAACAGCGCTATAACTTCTGACGATGAATATACCCTCTTTGGCGTTGTGATTTTCAAGAGGGTGCACGATGAATTTGTGCAGAAATGCAGGGAAAATAAGTGCGTTTGATATGTGCCAACAAATGACTGTCAAACTGAACGCCGAAGCGTCGTAGGTTCATCGTGCGTGACTTTGTGTACTCGGAAGAACAAATAGACAAACAACGAGAGGAGCTCGAGTTGGCGGATACCACAGAGAAAGAGCTTTGGGTGAGGAACCGCACGAGATGCGCCTCACTGGCATGTACTCACTTCTCGCTTCTCCAGACGGAACTGTTGAGGCTGTCTAGGACAAACTTCTCGGAGTCTTTCCAGCTTCTCGTACATCTCAAGATCCTGCGCCTATTCGTAGAGAGTGTTCTCCGATATGGTCTACCCGCGAACTACGTCGGACTTGCTATCAAGGTAAGAAATTAACCCTTTCACTTTGGTGCTGTGTTGATCGCCTCGCCACCACAGCCCGATCCAAAGTCGACCAAGAAGACGCTCTCAGTGTTGACCAACCAGTTTGCATACCTCGCTCCTCGTTCTGGCCGATCCAAGAAACAGAAAGGTGGTGGGACGGACGAGTTCATAGGAGAGTATCAAACACTCCTAGAGCAGGAATTCTTTGATTTTGTGTTGTACGAAGTACCATGGATTGTCTTCTGACGCCGTTTTACGCCATGTATTACATACTCTACGTCAGTGCAACTATGTAGCTGGCCGAGATTTACACCTAAGATGCATAGCGTTTATTATCAGAAGGATAACAATATGGCCAACCTACTATTGTAGAGACTATCTGCCTATAGTGTACAAAAAGCAACAAAGGAAACCGAACCGCAGGAGATAGAGCAAAGGATGAAAGGGACATGACACAGCGAAGCGATGTGACAATCCGGACACAAAAGATACTGGATAGGAGCTGTCGGATCCAACGGTAGCCTTGACAAAACCAGGTGCATCAGTTTGTAAGACGTGTGGGCATCGCGGTGCAGGATAATTTATGGAGGTAGTGATGGCAGAACCAACGCGGCGGTCTGTCCTTCAAGTGCGTGTAACGATGATGAGGAACGTGGGAGACAAGGTTGAAAAAAAAGCGAAGTGATGTGTAGGGAAATGATGCCGTTGTGTGGAGATGATGTGCGAGAGATAGCGAGAGAGTAATGGATGCGATGGGATAGGGTGCCAGGTGGAGATAGAGATCTCCTGATACATATTCCCAGATAAATAGAAATCCTGGATGGATAGGAGTCCCATGACGAGTGAGAGGGTAGAGATAGAGAATAACGGTTTCAGAAGGATCACCATTACTCTTTCCACTTTCCTTCTAAAGGGTAAGAGCATGTTCTCGACAGGATAGTTCACCGTATCAGCGCTTTTTTCTTTTCTTTTAGCCTTCGTCCATCTGTTCTCCTTTTTTCTTCTTTTCTCACGCAGTATTTTGGAAGAGCTGGGGTAAAATAAGGATGTTAAAAGGTGCGTACGAACGGGGGCAACCCTTAGAGCCCAAGGTTCGACATCACCCGCGACACCTCGTCCACAACTTCTTCATCCATCACCCTCGCACTCCTTTGGGCAGAAGATCCAGTCACGGCCGATGACCTGGGCCCATATACGCTAGGGAACAAGGGTGCGGTGGCGCTCGTAGGGCTGGAATTCCCCCCGGTACCTCCTCCAGTAGACGTCGTAGGTGATTCTGGGGGTTGAAGTCGCGAGGAGCCCTCAGCAATTCGCGAGAGGGAATACGTGAGATCAAGAGACTGCGCGCGATTTTGAAGAGATCGGGGTTTGGAGATCTGTTCCTTGATTTTGGACTCAAGAAGGGAATCTGAGCCCCGTTTCAGGGCATCCTCGGTATTGCGAGTTCGGGATGTAATTCCTGAGCCCTAAGAGATTGATCTGGTGAGCAATGAACCTGGAATTGCAGAGCAAAAACTCACGATCGGCGGTAATGGTGTCCAATAATCAAGCCCTGTCCCAGGCGGCCCATATGCTGATTGCGAATCCTCGTGGTCCTCGAGATCGTATATGTATGCAGGAGCATTGAACAGAGCCTTGACATCTGGAGATGAATTTGCCAACCTCAGCCGTCGATCTCCGAGGATCTCCGACGAGCGCGTCAATTCGACCGATTCTGTCAAAATTAAACGATGAGTCACCAGTTCGTAGGAGACATTTGTGAACGAGTAGCGGATCACGGAGAAAGAGGTAGAGTTGAACTCACCATGTCGTCTTGCAGTCGAAAGCACCTTGCTATCAAAGTGTGGGAATGCCTCAGCGAACGAGTCACCTCTCTTGTGTGTGTGCGCCGTGGGAGAAGGGTACACCCGTACGTTATGATTTAGTAGGAATTGCTCAAGCATCTCCCTCGCGGCAAGTAGGAAATCGCTGTTGGACCTCTGACACCTAAACTTGAAGCTATACTCGCCCTGCGATTGCAGCTGCGCCGTTTGCGGGGAGGACGTAGACGGATGATCCAGTGAGGTACTAGAACCGTTCGTAGAGTGAATCGGCGCAGGGGGCTTCAGATTCGGCGTAACTGATACTTGGAATTCGCGTTTGACACGTTCGACAAATGCGGCGAACTCCGGTGAGGCACAGACCACGGGTAGATCAAGACTAGGTGGGACTGCCATGTCTGCTTCGAATGGAACATGTTCCTGTTGATTGTGAGGTAAAACAAGTCATGAGTACTAAATAAAACTGACCAATAGCATGGCAGCAGCAATCTGCACTTGACTCTCGGGACCGAAAATCGTTACAACGTCCGAGGCCGTTTCTTTATCCGGGAACCGCACACGTGAATTGGTCTTCGACTCGATGTCGTGGATAAAGATAGCTTTTTCACCAAGCAATGTACGGTGGTATCGGCGAGGGATCGATAGGGTCTCGTTGACATAGTCCTTGTCCTATGTAGTGTCGGGTGAACTTGTGGTCTCGTGGAGTACCGCGTAACTTGACGCACCTTTGGGTTGACAATCTCCATAACCGATTGCTTCAGGTTATCCAGATTGATCGCATTCTTGGACGGCGTTCTCGCCACGACGTTATCCTCATTGTCGTTGTATCCGCCCAGTGCAGCAAATTCTTCTGCATTCGAAAACTTGACGTAAACTCCATACTTCTTCATGATCCTTTGTATGTTCCTTCCCCCGATGCCAATGATACGTTTATGGTATGCCTCTGGGACATGGAAGGATATCTCGGCTGGAAGCTCCTCTTGCAAGAGTGTAAGGCCAGTCAGGATCGAGGCGTCTGAGCCGGAAAGGTCGATAAGGAAGTTGTGGTCGTTGAAAGTCTCGAACTTTATTTTGACGGATGCTGATTGCATGATTTTATTGATCTTTCCGTTCTTCTTTCCCGAGATGAACTCCCGATGTTCGTTGGCAAGTTCAACCTGAAAGCGAATCTCGTGATGGAATGCCTGTCGTTTTTTGCGACGTGAGCAATCATAAAAACATTGGGAAGCAAACAAAACATACCTTGACGAGATCCAAGTCCAAAATCATGCTGACGGCTGTTCGGACTTCATACTCGAGACCATGCATCTCGAAACACATGCTCTTGAACACGACCTCTGCGCCCGTCGTGAGTGATATTTGCTTCAAGAGTGTCATCACCTGCGAACTATTGAGTGTCGCGGGCGGAAGGAGGACGTTGAATTGAATTGGGAGAAGCCAGAATGACGCGACATAATATTGACACGCCTTGTTGTGCAATGTAAGACAGCAATACGGGATAGAAATCAAAATACGCACGAGTTGCATTATCCCTCTGATCGTCCTCTGGACATTGACTCGGTGGTCGCCATATACGGTGATCAAGCTCGTCGAACTGCCAATGGGCGGGAACTGGATAAAAGTCGCGTTGTCGGACATGATGGACTTAAGGTCCTCTGCGCGATCGAGGACCATCCAATCGAGCTTGCGTGGCACGATGACTGTGTCACGAGAGATGACGCTCTTACTCTGTACGCGACAGAATTAGAATGGGAAGCGAGCGTGTAAATCGAAACGAACCTTGCTTGCAGAGAGCTGGAACAGCATGTCTCTAGCTCTCTGAACGCCGAAAAATTCACCAGTGATCCATATGATGTTTGGATTGAGAGCTTGCTGGTGTTGACTCCCCGGACTCTGACTAGACGGAGAATTTCCATTGGTGCCAGCTGACGGGGCGACAAGATCAGGGCCGACGAGGCCCTGAAGAGGGGAGGGGTAATAAATGTTGGTAGCCGTCTCCTCTTGGATGGACTGAAGCACATGTCGTTTGCGACCGGCAATGATGGCATGTAGCTTTTGGTCGATTTCGCAAGGTTCCGCATGCAAGCCACTCTATGAATGGAGTGAGAGGTAGAAGAGGAGAACAAAGGCGGGTGACGGACGAGTTCATCTAACATGACCAAGAGCCTGACCCTCGCTAGCTCTGTGGCATCGCCTTGACCGGTGACGACGAGCTCACAGACGCGCTCGGTTTCGAGACCGGTCCAACCTGCGCTGGTGGAGATGCCGTCGGGGGGAGTTCGGCTTGAGAGGGAAAGAGGGGAGTTTACGACGGCGATGTGGGCATAGGTAAGAGAGGCGATTTCGTCGAGTTTGCGGCGAACGTCGGGTTTTAGAGTGGGTTTGGAGGAGGGGGAGTCGAGGATGTCGGAACGGGGCACCTTGATGGCGGTGCGATGCTGAAGGGGGGGGGGTGAGCAAGAGGGGATGGGGAAGTGGCGTGAGAGGGGACTGACCTGGACGGGGCTGTCTTTGAGGAGCATGCCACGGGCGAGCATGACTTGTTGGTATGCGCCAGAGATGTAGAAATTCCAGCTGCGACCGCCGTCTGAGAGGAGGTAGGAGAGCTGTACGTTGTGGAGAGATCTTGCGAGGATTGCGAGCTTCTCGACTGTCTCTGAGTCTGCCTGGTTTGGGGGGGAAGGCTGGGCTGCGGGGCGGGTGA
>JBBPOB010000388.1:0-17645 GCA_038091275.1 Tylopilus subfusipes | reverse complement strand
TGAACCTTAAGCGAACTTTCCCACACTTCTCCCCTCCACATTTGGTAACTAACTCTCACACAAAGTGCCTCTTGATATTATCTCTAGATAAGTCTTGTTAGGCTTACTATAAATCAACAACTACCAGGCATTAGGAACTGACTATCTCAGAAATTACTACACCTGGTAACCTTATTACTAAGACTTTTCACACAGCCACAGCTCCCATGCTTCAAGCAGGAAAGGATCTGGAAGCTTAGACCTTTGCCAGTCACAATGTGATTAGCCACATATGTACACCAATTGCTAATAGATATTAGCACCACCAACACCACAAGCTAGGAAGAAGCCAACCCTATTCTCTGAATAGATTATTCAAGATTGGAAGAACAACCAGGGATCCAATTAGCTAAGTTTCTTACTCACTCACTAGCAATGCTATTGTTTGATCTGGTAGGTGTGTTGTCCATCACCAGCTTATAGTTAGATTGGGCCCAGAGGGAAGATAGAAGAGTCCCCTAGCATCCATTCATCTTTTCCTGACTAACAACAGCAGGGAGGAATGCAAGGTGTGCTATCTGTAGATAGGTTCTGTATAGAGTGTACAGTGGGGAATCCATGTCGAGGTGGGCCCTGATGGGGACTGTGAGGCACAAGTTGCACATGAGGTCCACAAACCAGTTCATTTCTGTGGGGCTGGGGAAATCTTCACCAGTCTGTTCACATGGATGGGGAGGTTAACTGAGGGAACCAGAGTAATTAATTCTGATATAGGGGAAGGGGTTGGACTTTGCTCATGGAATAGATGGCGCCATGGTTGGGTGGCGTCATAGTTGGCAGGCCATCCATCTTCTGCGACGACAGACATGTTGTCGGGTGGTGGAGACCCAAGGCGAGTGGTTTCTGAGAGTGAGGACGGGGAGGAGATAGTGATAGATGGTTTGGGTACATGGGAGCACAGAGACATGTTTAATGGGATTGAATGTAGTAGAGGTGACGTCAGGAAGTAGACTGAGTCTGGGTTTTCTGGGGATAAAGGTGAAGTCTTTTATAAGCATTGAGGATTGTTTTCACATGTTTGAGTTCCTTTTCAGGAATCCATAAGTCTTCCTCCATGGTGTACCCTTTCCATCAGATTAGGTATGAGAAGCCTGCTGTGGACTTCTTGTGGCATAGGATCTGTTCAATTTCATACTCTTCTTCCCCTTCTACTAGGTCTGGCGGTGGTGCAGGGAAGTTCTGTCCATGGACGGCGTTTTCATAATAAGGTGATAAGAGGGAAGCATGGAACACAGGGTGAATTTTCCACATTTTGGGAAGACAGAGTTTATAAGATAAGGGCGATAAGACTTCGGTGATTTTGAACGGTCCTTCTTGTTTGGATGCAAATTTTGGAGCAGTAAGGTCCTGGTGGAGATTACAAGCTTCTAACCATACTTTGTCTCCGACTTCGAAGGGTTTGAACTTTCTTTGTACTCAGCTTGACATAGTTTGTCTTGTGAGATCATGTGCTGCAAGGGCTTCATCTCGACTCTCCTTCAGCCTTTTTAGTCTTGTTTCAACAGTGGGAAGGGGGGATGGTTGGACTACATCAGGGAGAGAACAGGGTTCATATCCCATTATGAGATAGAACAGTGATTGCCCTGTGACAGAGTGAGGGTGGTGGTTGTGGGTAAATTCCACTTGGGAAATGTGATCGGCCCAAGATCCAGGGTCTTCTTTGCAGAAGATTCAGAGATAGGTCTCGACTTCTTAGTTTACCTGTTCCATTTCTCCATCAGTTTGGGGGTGATACGTGGTTGATAGGGCAAGGGTATATTCAAGGGCTTTCCCGAGCTCTTTAGCAAAGGCAGATGCAAATCATATGATTTGAAGGACCAATGAGATAACGATGATAGAAAGTCGTACCACTAGTACAATCTTCCAATGGGAAGGTGAGATCCTATGTCCAAAAACGGGATCAGGATTAGTAATACAGAGATGTGCGAGAGATGCATAGGTCAAAATAATAGTACAAGGAGAAAGAAAAGTGAATTGTAACACATGAAGCATTAGCACAAAATGCTACTGACCAGTACAACCACACCAGATATAACCCTGGGAAGGGTGCACTCATGTTCTATAATGAACTAAAGCAACAAGTGTACCAGATGGTACAACCTCCAGACAATTAATCTAGGAGGAAATACCTCTGAAGGTTTTCCAATTACCTCATTGACATGATGTACTGGTGTAGGAGTCTATAGCTCTCTACATTTGAAGGGTAGCCTTTCCCCACTTTCAAGTTGTCCTCAAGTGTACCTCAAGCATCCCTTCATGTCCTATGCCCTTCCATGTGTAATCTGGCCTTATTTGTATGTATCCAGTCATTCCCTTTTGTCCTAAAGCAATCTGCAGGTGTCCAGAATGTCTGGACTCTTTTCTTCTCCATTGGTACCATCTTGTCCATCCAGATTCACTTCTTTTTGTTTGTAATTCATTAATCTGCTGTCATCATTAGTGTTATGATAGAGTTTCTCATTAGATCTTATGGTGTAGTTCTGTAGTGAGCTTGTGGTGTTGAAGGGATCTGCACTTTGTACTTAGTTCTGGGAAATGCCCAGACTATAAAGTCTTGTACTTTTCTTGAGGATGATCTTGTGCTCATTTGCCTTGATCCTTTCATCATTCCCAAAGCCCTTTTCATCATCATCTTTCATCATTTGCCACTGTCTGGCTGTGTTTGGATCTGGTCTTTGTCTGGATTCATCTTGCTCTATCATATCTACTTCATTCCTTGTCCAGATTCCACCAGACCTGTGTATTTAGTACTAGAATAAGTCTTCACTACCCCTTCTCATCCTTTCAACTGTCCCTGAACCCTTGGGTTGAGTCTAAACTCACACCCACCTTTTTTTCCCTTTGCTTGACCTTCCTAGGGTTGGCACCACCCCACTTATTATCACTACAACTGAAGCCCACTGCAAGGGGTTCACCTAGGTTGTCAAGAAGGTCACTTAGACCCACACACCTCAGCACCAAGAGCTAGAGGATCTTTTCTCTGATTTTCACTGACTAAACCTCTCCACAGACTCTGAGTTCTTGATTCCAGTTATGCCAGAAAGAGCTCAGCACCTTTGCCTTAGCCCAATTGCTTCCAATCTGGCTAACTCACTCTTTATCCCTGAAGGCTTTGTGCACTCCACATCTCAACAGACCACCTTTTCATCATAGTACCATTCACCTGATTTAGGTGTACTCTCGCTGCTAACTCCTCTTCCTTCCCTTCCATCTTCAAACTCCTCACCTCTTTCTTCTGTACCCTCTGACATTACTCCTTCACCGTCTTTATCCTTTCTCTTTGATACTAGTATTTATTCACCAGTATCCACTATCAATCTGCTCTGGCCTTTATTCCCCCTATCCAATACTACTTCCACTACTTCTCCATCCATTTCACCTTCCCTCATACCAGTTTCATTAACCCCTTACACTCTGGTCAAACTGACCAATTCATTTACTAACCCCCACCAGAATCTGGTCCCCACAATGGCTTAACCACAATCTGTTCTTATGCCTCTTCACAGCACTCCAAATGCCCCAAAGTTTGATGGTAAGATGCTGTCCTAGCTCCCTTACTACTTAGAAGACATTGACCTCCTTGGCAGTCAAGTGGTGCTTGACGATGCTGGAAAAATCAAAGCTGCTCTCCAGTATGCCAACCTTGACAAAGCTGAAGTCTGGAAATCCCTTCCACAGGCAACTGCTAACCCCATGAAATGGGATGCTTTTGTAATAGCAGTGAAAAAGCTGTATCTGGTTTGTGAAGATACTAATTGGTACTGCTGTGCTAATATCCAGTATCTTGTAGAGGGCTATAGGAACAAACAAATGCATAACCAAGATGATCTGGGTGAATACACCAGGAAGTTCACAAAAGTATCTGCTATCCTAATCACTAAGTGAAAGCTCTCCAAGATGAAGCACAACATGATTTTCCTTGCAGGTTTCCTGTCAACGATCCAAGAATGGATCCATCATAGGTTGGCAATTGTAAAACTGGATTTACATCCAGATGATCCCTGCCCAATGGAAGATTTCATTACTGAAGCAAAGTCCCTACTGACTGGTTCTGCCCTTCACTCATCAATTGCAACATTCAATATTCTCCCTTGATCCCAACAGTCTTACCAGCCTTGTTAAGGGGCCAGCTCTTCCAGCATTCTGATTCTGCCATTCAATCCAGCTCCAACAGTTAAAATGGAGTCTAACATGGCATCCTGTTTCAACCCTCTTTGCAGATTCTGCACAGGACCAGGACACTTTACCTGTTCATGTACCATATTCATTGAATATCTGAATGCTGGGAAAGTGGTTCAGGGAATAGATGGCAGATTGGATATGCCAGATGGATCCAAGATCCTGCAAGTACCAGGAGGCTGATGAGTCTTAAGGATGCAATTGACCACATGCTGGCTGCAAGACCATCCACCTCAGCCTCAACATCAACATCAACATCTACTGGATTTGCGAGGGAGGCCCCTCCCCATCTCACTGCTGGTATCTTGTCCACAACATATCTGGATACCCCCACAATCCTGGACATCAACCTGTCTGCCTTCATTCATGGTCACAGAATCGGAAAGGGAAAGTACTGACATACCCATTGCCGCTAATCCTGATTTTCAGCCATACATTGCCCAAGCTTGGGCCAGCTTTCAAGTAGACAAGGCATTTAAGGGCAAGCACCCTATGTTCAATGGTGTTCAAGTCCCACCTTGTAAGAAACTGAATCCAAGATCTGCTACAGTAATCAAGAAAATTCTTTTACTGGAGTTGCAACAAGCTTCAGAAAAGACCTCATTGTCCTCATCAACTTGTGCAGCACCTAGAATGGTGCCTTCATCAAGAAACCACTTGTTTGGCCCCCTCTCATTATCTGCAGGGCCATCTGGGTCAACTACCACTCAATTCAGAGCAACTGGTATCATTCCTCCCTACATTTCTCAAACTAACCAACCTTTTATCCCCATCTTGCAGTACAAATATTCTTTTCCCCTTGAGGACAAATCTGCACCCAAACAAGTTCTGGAATGGGTGCTGGACACAAGAGTTCCAGTCATCCACTAACATAGTACAGGTCAACAAGCTCGCCAGTCATGACCTATCTGCTGTTGTGCACGACTACAGCAATCAAATACTCCACAACAATGATGGGCTTATTGTAACTCATCATAGTCTGCCACTCTAATCAGTTGAGGCCAGGATTGGCAGTTCCGGACATGCCATCCTAGGAGTCTTGGATTCTGGATTCAAGATCATTGCCATGTCCAAGCATATATGGGAGGTAATTGGGTTGCTGATCTGCTCAGACCATACCATGAAGATATTCTTGGCCAACACCAATGTCAATACCACCATTGGTGTGCTTGAAAATCTCACACTTGACTTTGGTGCAGGCAAAGGCATGGCCCAGGTCCAGATCCTGGCCTATGCTAACTTTGACCTATTGCTGGGTCAACCTTTCCATTGCCTTATGTCTGTGACTACTGAAGATTTCCCTAACAGTTCACAGACAATCACTCTCTGCGACCCCAACTCAGGGAAGCAGTTTATGTTGCCAACTTGCCTGTGGTCTGAAGACTGCCCCTACTGTTGTGAGGGGAAGCAGTGAAACAGCCACCAATCTGTGGTAGAGATGGGTTTTTAGAATTCAATAATCTGCCTACTGGTTGGGGAGAATCCAGTAACTTATCTGTCTTATCTACTTGTTATCCATTGTCCCTTTGCAATCTCTTTACTTCTTCCTTGTTTGTCTCATCTTCCTACCTGCATCTTCCACTGCCTTCTATTGGGCCTATTCCACCTTCCTTGGACTATTTGTATATTTCTTCTACTCAGTCAGTCCTTAATCCAGATACTATCTCTGCACTTTCTTCTGTTTATTCCTATGATATGGCTTTGCATGCACTGGCCTATAAGCTGGTCACCAAGAAAGTCTGTCCAGTAATTACTCCCTTGGATGAAAAATTCTGGATTACCTGGACTCTTCCAGATAATCTGCTTGTTGGACTAAAACTCTTACCTTCACACCCTCTGGACTTCATTCCAGGGGCTTGCTTTACTCTATCACATGTGCCTGCTTGCACTGTTCATACCATATATGGGGCCTTCAGCCCCTGACAAAGGTTGTCTTGATGAAAGATATTTCCTGCCCATCAAGCTTCTGACCGTACCCCATACACCTTGGGTGATATGGAATATCCCCATTCCTCCTACAATGTGGGCTAACACTATTCAGATCATCAAAGGTAGGATTGCATCTGGGGGCTATGAGCCCTTCACCACTGCATACTGATCTCACTGATTCTGCATTCTCAAGCAGGACAGCAAATCCCTTCACCTCATACACAACCTCCATCCTCTTAATGCAGTTATGATCTGTGACTCATCCACCCCTCCCTTTGTAGAGACTTCACAGAATCCTTTGCTGGATACACTATCTGTGGAATGATGGACCTTTTCGCTGGATATGACCAGTGTCCACTACATCCAGATTTAAGGGACCTCACCATCTTTAATAGTCCCATGGGCCCTCACTGTCTCATCACCATCCCTATGGAATACACAAACACAGTACAGATCTACCAGACTGACATGTTGTTCATCCTATAGGATGAGATTCCCCAACACACCTACCCTTTCCTAAATGACCTTCCAGTCAAATCTGTTGTCATCCACTACCAGAATCTGGATTGCTCTCATGAGACCATTCCAGAGAACCCTGGAATCTGTTATTTTATCTGGAAACACCTTATTGTCCACCACATTCTTCAATGCTTACAGAATGTTGGTGTAATGATTTCCACCAAGAAATTCATTCTTGCTGCACTGGATGCAACTATTGTCAGTCACAAATGCACCTTCAAAGGACACATCCCCCACATGAAAACAAAGTACAAAAAATCTGTGACTGACCTGAGTGCCAGAACCTAACACATGTATGTGGATTCCTAGGTGTGTGTAGGGTACTCCACATTTTTATCAAAAACTTTGCTTCTACTGCTTGTCCATTGGTGGATCTGACACGAAAAGGGGTTTCCTTCAAATGGGGGGAACCTCAACAATTTGCTATGCAGCATCTGTTATGATCTACTATAATGTCTCACAATATCTCTTTTTTTTTTTCCTTTCCAACTGTCACACTTGCCCAGCTCAGCTACACTCTTATCTTGTATTTCTAGGAACCTACCATTTCTCTTCAGATTTCACTTCACATGGTAGTACTCCCACTTTCTGATCTATTCTGACTTGCATCAGAATACTCTGTTCCATTCACGTACCTGCATGTATCTGAGACTGCAGATTATCTACTCTGCAGTCCACAGTCATTCTTCTCTCTTCCTTCATATTCCATGCCTGCCCTTAACTCTCTGTATCTCACCATATATATATCTGTACTTGATCTTGCTTGTATCTTAGCTAGATCTTGTCAATCCAGCCCCTTATCCTTGCTCAACTGCATTGTCACTGTCTTAATCCCTCAAGCAGTCCTAGAAACCTTGACCAGTCTTATGACTGTTACCTTGAACCTTTGACCTTGTAACTGAGGACATATGTAGCATCTCTTTATGAGTACCTCCCTCAGAGACAAGACCTTGAAGGGCTTTGAGTCTACACTTCCAATAAAGTGTAACAAAAGATCTAGCTCTATCTTAAGGTGACCACTGGGTCATCCTTCACCATTACTTCAAGACTCCTCTTGTCCCTATTCCAATCTTAATCTTCCCATCCCCACTGAGAAAGAAGATCAAGAAGCCCAGCAGCTCACATGCTATTGGTTCATCATCCTCATCTATTTCATATTCCTCTTCAATAGAGGTGAGAGGATTGTTCTCCTCTATGGGAGGCTCATTATCTCCATTGTCCTCTGGAGGATCACTCTTCACAGGTGTTCCAGTTTCAGATGCTGTTTGATTAGCCTCCTCTTGGACAATCACTTCATTCTGATTGTTTTGTACATCAACTGTGAAAAGATGTTGTTTTACCATGGGGTGACTTGCACTTGCCTTGTAGGGGCAGTGATTAGCCATATGCCCCTTCAATCTGCACTTGAAGCAGAACATCCCTTTGAGGAATTTTTGGACCTGTTTTCCTTTATCAGGGGTTTGGTCATGCTGCTCCTTCTTCTGATGGTCACTACCACTCTTCCAATTGTTCCTCTGGCCAGAGCCTTGAAGTTTTGATTGGTTTCAATAGAGGGTATTACCCTTCTTGAAATACCTGGGTTTATCACCTTGTGCTGCATTGGGCCCATCCCAGCCCTTCTTGTCATGTGAATATGATTTCATTTGAGAGGACTTCCCTCCATAATGACTACTCAACCTCATTAGAAGGTTAATTGCCTTCTGTGCAGTTTCCATTTGCTGCACTTCTTTAAGGATTTCCTTGATTGTAGAATGTTCAGCAGATATCCCATGCACTTCAAAGATATTTTTGACAATTGAGTGGGGAAGCCCATGAATGTGCTTTCTTTTGAATGAATAATTGTCAGGAGGTTGTACCATTTGGTATGCATGGTGCTTCAAGTTGTTGCAGAAGGCAAGAGCTCCCTTCTCTTGATCAAACCTTGTTTGGTCATACTGATCAGTGGCATTTTGTGCAGATGCTTCATGGAGAAATTATTTAAATAGTCCACAGATTAAGTCCTCAAAGAACCAGTAGAGTATTATATGCTTCAGGGATTCAATTTCCTGACTATACCATTCAGAGGCTATTCCCTCCAGAAACAGTCCTGTGTACAGGACCAGTCTTCATCTTAATCAGATCCTGTTATCTTGAATATTCAGTAGTATTTGAGCATTTGACTCACCCAGTCATTGAACTTTTCAAGGTCATCCTGACCTCTGTACTGCCAGGGTTGGGCAGATTCATCACCATTATCTTAGACCCTACTTGGCCCAGTGGTTGCCCAACTTGCTTAGCAATACACCATGTGAAACAACCAAACTTACTGAAGAGCTGATAGTCTGAGTTGAGATCAAGTAGGACAAGGAATCAGTGAATAGTGAAGAATGGGAAATCTCCAAGTGAACAAGACTGGAGAGTCCAGTCATTCACCTGGGCCTTTATATATGTACTATTCTAAGATTTGTACATGTGTATGGTAGATCTATAATATCCTGTGTCTAGTCTACCATAAGGAATTGTGTATAGCCCAGATAATCATAATTCTCATGAGCCACAATCTTCCAGATTTAGCTAACTTAGACAAAGTGCTTGAATGCCTGTGAGAAACTGGTTATCATGAATGGAAGTACAGTCATGCACAGCCTGCATGAGTCACAATGAGTCAGTATGAGTCATATCTATTAATAGACTATAGAACCCTCTAATAGCAAATTGGACTCAAACTTTAAAGACTGTTTTAGAAGCCATCATAGCCATATGTAAAATAGCATATAAGGAGGGCAGATTTGCATGCAAGAGTCAGGATCCCCACCTCAGGTACATACCTAAAAAGGTCAATCCTCACATCAGACTCAAACAAAGAGTTCAGATAAGGGCAATCACATAGCTCTTATGTATACAGTAGTTAGAACTTAGCAGAAAACTACTATCAGATTAGAAAAACACAGCCTCTCTCATCAGAAAGGCACCCCTGATTACATAATCAATAGTTACTAGGTAGCCACTACAGTAGAAAGGCAACCCATAACCTAGACAAATCTAGTCTAGGAATATCTAGTACCTATACTGATCTTGCATTGAATCAAGCACTCTAGTCTATCAATAAAGTGGCTATCATCTAAATCCTATTGTGTGTGAACTGATTGACTTATAAGGGAATTTCCCATACCAATACAACTAAGCTGATTAGTCAGCAAACTCTAGGCCAAGCCTATTGTTGAAATAACTAGTAACCACAACAGCCATAAATAGAGCCATACCTTTAGTGTCAGATATTACTACATCTGACAGCCTTTCATAGTAAGCCAAGACCAGCTTACATACTCTTCTCCTTTCTAGGCAAACCAAGCCAGAAAGCCATTCATATTAGCTAGTTAAATATAGATTAGTATCAAACTTAGCTTTTGTTAGGTAGATTAGACTAGATCCCTTAGCTAGAACAGTAGCAAACTGTCAAGTTTGATTCCTCTGTGTTCAAGTCTGTGGGAAGTCTGGATGGAACTGAGGAGAGTAAAGGTAGGTGAGTGTAGAATGGACCAGAGGTCTGGTAGAGATATGGATAGGGGTTACTTATGGGACTTGGCACAGAACTTAGATGTCACACCCCTGCCTAGACTCGTTGTCTCAATTTTGGAAGAGCAGAGGTTCAAGGTAGGAGGGTTGAGAAGTGAGGAGGAATGAGAATGAGGAGGACTGACTGTTGTTGATATTCATACTAAGGTTATATGGCAGTAATGACAGGAGTTATATAGTAGGAAATTGGATTAGAGTTTGGAGTTCAGAACAGAAGAAGCATATGATAAGGAATGAGATGAGTAAGAGGACATGTGGAGAGAGGAGATGAGACAGGAGTTACATATGGCTAGGAATGAGGACAAAGAAGTACATGTGAAGCAGAGATCAGAAGGGAGTAAGGTATTGATGGGATGCATGTGGAATAGAGGTTGGATAGCAGTAGGATGGAGGTTCAATATAGGGGAGATAAACTCCGAGGGAAGTCCTGTGACCTAGGGTGAGGACAAACTGGAGTTGGTTCAGAACAGGGTGAAGATGTTAATAGAGGAGGGGAGTAGGGGTTGAAAATGAATATGACAGTACCCCCCCATTAGGGCTGAGCCCTTAAGGCCAGGAGAATGTTAGGTAGGACTTGCCTTTGTTTTAGAGTGTCTGGACCATTGTTGATCCATAACTAAAGCTGATCAGAGTCTCATGCTCCTGTTGTGAGTGTGGAAGTGTTTGTGGGAGTGGAGTCTGAAGTTCAGTTAGCCGGGTGGATAAAATTGTCTGTGTACCTGTGATACTTGAACCACAACCCCCACAACCGACCTCGACATCCCCACTCGCCCTCCACCATGTCCAAATGATCATGCACCACCACCCCCATTGATAACGAGATCACTGCCCTCAAGAGGCAGCTCAAGATGGCCAAGTGTCACAAGCAGGAGCACAAAGAGCACAATTGAGCCACACATGCTCAGCATAAGGCAGAGGAGTGAGTGTGAATAATGGGAGGTGGAGGAGTGAGCTTAGAAGGAGTGAGAGGGGAAGAAGAAGGAGAAGGCAGGCAAGGGGAAACAAAAGGTGCATAATATGTGCCTCACCCAACAACCAGTATTAACCAGAATTGCAGAAAACCATTGAGCTGAGCTCTGAGGAGGATGGACAGGCCCCACCCCTGAAGAAGAGGAAGCAGACTGCTGCGATGATGACAATGCTGTTATCACATGCAGGCAAGGAGCTGATCCCAGCTGCCTGTGCCTGCAAACACTGCATGGGGAAGAGTTGGCTGTGCATGTACTGGAGTTGCACTAGAAAGCAGGGGGCAAAGCCATCCAAGGCTTGCTCCTACACCCAGTGCATCTTGGCACATGCTGAAATGACCAGACTCACTGAAGAGCTGATAGTCTGAGATGAGAGCAAGCAGGATGAGGAATCGGTGGACAGTGGAGAATGGGAAATCTCCAAGTGAACAAGACTGGGGAGTCCAGTCGTTCACCTGAGCCTTTATATACTATTCTAAGGTTTGTACATGTGGATGGTAGATCTATGATATCCTGTGTCTAGTCTACCATGAGGAATACATGTGTGTACAGCCTAGATAACTGGATCATATCCTAGAGGATGAAGGGGAGTCATGGTGAGTCAGAATGTACATGAGAAGGAACATGAGGACGAGATAGGGGCATGAGGCAGAGATAGTGTGCAGAGATGAAATACATGAGGCGCCCATGAGGTGATAGATGATGTGACTATTTATGACTCATTCCTGATTGATCTGACTAGTTGTGACTCATCCTGAGTCAATCTGACTAGATCTAACTAGTAGTACGATCAGTAGTAGTTTGTACTAGTACTGTGAGGTTGAGAGTTTGATTCTCTCAATGGGCAAGTATTTAAGTAGTATAGTAAAGTGTATGAAATGTGTAGTAGTGACTAAGGATTAGGAGAAACGTAACACATGCAGTCTGCAACCACCCCTGGGAGAAAGGCAGCAAGCAGTCTTGGAAGGATGAGGAGGACAAAGAGGACATGCTGGAGCCTAAGCAGAAGAAGAGGCTGTGACTGGAGGTCATAATCCCAGTCATGGGACTGTTGAGGGCATCAACAGACACCACCCTCCTAGGGCTTGTATAAGGGATTGCTGAGAGCCTGTTGATGATCATGATGGCAGTATCAGGGCTGTGGGAGAAGGTAGCAGAGGTGCAGATGGGGAGGGAGAAGAGAAAGAGGAAGAAGAAGAGGGAGAGAGCAAAGATGGAAGTACAGACAGAGGAAGGAGAAGTAAGTATGGAGGAGGTAGAGGCAGAGAAGAAGGAGATGGAGGAGGTGGAGAAAGAAATAGAGGAGAAGGAGACAGAGACGGAGGAAGCAGAGAAGGAGATGGAGGAAAAGCAGATGGCAGAGTAGCTTTCTTTTAATAGACTTTTTCTTTTTCTTTTTCTGTATGTTTTTTCCTTTTCTTTTTTTTTAATGATGAATTTTTTTGATCTTTTCAGAGTGAAATGAGAGAAGAGAACAAATGGAAACAAAACGGAACATTGGAGTTATTCTGGTGCTAGGCAGGGAGTGGTCCGGACTTGTCAGGGTACCTCTAATGAAAGTCCAAGATAAGGTCCTTTACATTACCCAATTCTGTAGTGAGGAGCCAGAAAGTCATGTCATCAGTTCCTTGATAACCAAGCCAACACACCAGGTATAGGAGTTGGCAGTGACACCATCTCCTATTGATCTTGAAGTCAAGGATCTCCTTGATCTCATACTCCAGTTCTCTGTCAACCTTGACCAGAGGCGGTGAAGGTTGAACATGATTTGGCATCATATTTGGAGTTGAAGGTTCTAGCTAAGAGACATGGAAAACAGGGTGTACGGAGTGCATAGAGTCAGGGAGACATAATGTAAAGGAATGAGTACCAGGTTTAGCAATAATAGAGAAAGGTCCTAAATATTTTTTGAAGAGCTTTTTAGAGGGTCTGGTGGAACAGAGATACTTCACTTTAAGGTAAATCTGATCTCTGACTGTGAAGTCCAGAGCAGGGCTATGCTTCCAGTCTGCTGGTCCTTGGTAGCACCTTTGTGCTTCCAGTATCTCCAATTAGAGGAAGTCATGGAGTTCATCCAAGTCAGTGACACACAGTGATCTCCAAAACCATTGCAATGTCTAACCCTAATATGATGTGCAAAGTGCACCACAAACACCTGTGGGAATATTGCTTAGCTTTGGTGGAAACAAACAAAATACATACCCTTCACTACAAAATTGGTCACTGGATCATGTGATTTGATTCAATGGTTGTGGAGATATGCCTATTTTTAATCAGCAATACCATTGCAACAGTTTTGCACCTTTTGATATAAGTGGATATTCAATACTTGGTATAACCCCCTTTTGCCTTGATCACTACCTCAATCCTCCTAGGCATGCTCTCAATCAACTTTTGACACTTCTCAACTGGTATTCCCTCCCATACCTCCTGAATCCTCTCCCACAACTCATGAATTCCTTTAGGAGGATGTTCATAATCTGCCAGCCCCCTCTTGAGATAACCCCAGAGATGTTCAATGGGGCTTAAGTCAGGAGACTGTGCAGGCCATACCATAGTCTCAAAATCCTGCACCTCTAGCCAATCCTTAACCTTTTTACAAGTATGCTTGGGGTCATTGTCCTGCTGAAAGATAATGTCAGAAGAATTGAGACCATAATACTGCAAAGTATTCAGCAGCTCATCCTTCAAAATCTGAAGATAAAGGTATCCATCTATTCTACCATCAATCTTGACAGCATAGCCAACTCCCTGCCAAGTCATACATCCCCATATCATTACAGAACCTCCTCCAAACTTGACTGTTCCCTCCACTAGCCTATCATTAAACCCCTCACCTGCCTTTTTCCACACCCATTTGTGCCCATCTGACCCTAGGCAATTGATTTTAGTCTCATCAGACCATACTACCTTCTTCCAATCCTCCATAGTCCAATCCTTGTGAGCATAGGCAAAGTCTAGGCAAGCCTTGGCTGAGAAAAGAGGATGTTTGGACTTGACTACAGCCTTCATACCAGTCTTCTTCAAATGCCAGCATACTGTGGTGGCAGAGAGGGGTTAACTGACAATATTGGTAAGAGCCTTGGTCATTTGAACAACATTCTCTGCCTTTCCAGAAGAAATCAAATGAATGATATGGCAAATATTGGTAGAGGAAAGCTTGGATGGACAACCTCTAGTAGATTTCTGAAGCTCAGAACACTCTTTAGAGCAGAGCCTAGAGATGGTGAACACATTAAGACCAGTGGTAGCAGCAATAGAGTGAGCTGATTGACTAGCATTAAGCATAGAAAGGATCATGTTTTATGGAGTAGAAGAAATGGATCTCATGATGATGTGATTGAGAATGAAGAAGCATGTGAACTATTTCAAACTCAGACATGATATTTGTATGTGTATCTTTGTTTGTACAACCAATTACCATGTGATTTATATGGCATTCCAACTTTTTTATAAAAGATGCAAAACTGTTGCAATGGTATTGCTGGTTAAAAACAGGCATATCTCCACAACCATTGGGCCAAATCACATGATCCAGTGACCAATTTTGTAGCGAAGGGTATGTACTTTGTTTGTTCCCACCAAAGCTAAGCAATATTCCCACAGGTGTTTGTGATGCACTTTGTGCACCATATTAGAGTTAAATATTGCAACAGTTTTGAAGGTCACTGTAACTCCTGTTATTACTGCCATGTAACCTCAGTATGCATATCAACAACAGTCACTCCTCCTCACTCTCATCCCTCCTCACTCCTTGACTCCTCCTACCTTGAACCTCTGCTCTTTCAAAATTGGGACAACAAGTCTAGGTAGGGGCGTGACACATAAGTCCTATGCCAAGTCCCATAAGTAACCCCTATCCACATCTCCACCAGATTTCTGGTCCATCCTACACTCACCTACCTCTACTCTCCTCAGTTCCATCCAGACTTTCCATAGACTTGAATGCAGAGGAATCAGACTTGACAGTATATTTGTACTCACACTTGTCAAGACTCACTATTATGTCTAGAATCCCTTGATGAGCTGGGTAACTGCAGTCTGCCTTTGGTAGCTCTCGTGGTATCCCCAGTGATTTCATCAGCCTCACAGAGTGAGCTGCACCTTTGATCTCAAACTTGAAATGGCACTCAACTCTATCTCCACTTACTCTGCTACCCTGCAGTCCTTCTCCTGATGGACATTGCTTTCATGAGATTCTGGACAGTGAGGACGACCTTGATGAAGACGCCAACCCCAGCACTCCAGTGCCTGGAGGAAGTCATTGGAGTAGAGGCATTAGTGGTGGTTATGATGATCCTGACGATCCAAATGATGGATCTGACAGAGTATCGACCCCAGATACGAATTGACTCTTTGGGAACAACCTCGATGAGGATGATCTGAATAATGTTCCCCTTGCTTATAAACCTTTTGTGCAACTTGCTGATGTCATTAGGAACATGACTCACAAAGCACTCCAATGAAATCAGAATTTCAAAGGATCCAAGCTGAAGATTCAAGGACTGGACCCATTCAACAGGACTGATCTGAAAAAGCTCTGGCCCTTTGTTGTGCAATGCAAAATCAATTTCCAGGCTAATCCAAATTCCTTCTGAAAAGATCAGACAAAGATAACTTTTGCTTAAGGGTGTCATGCTCAAATATTTCAAGCTGGACCTCCTTGAAAATGAACCTCTGAAGGCCCACCTGTTGTAGATGGATGACTGGCGAACTTTCCTATATGAACTTCAGACTAACTTCAGTCTGCATGATTCCATTGTTGATGTGGAGGCTCAACTCGAGTGACTGCAGATGTGCAATTCACAGCAGATCACCAAATACATTATAGAGTGAAATTGGCTAGCAAGCCAAGTCTGAGAATGGGGGATCAGATAATCTCCGAGAACTCCAAGCCTTAGCCCAGCAGATTGATCATTTGTATTGGAAGTGCAAGGATGAAATCTTGCACACTTCCAAAGCCTCCAGATCAAACTCCAGCAATAAGGGCTCCTTTTCCAAATTATCCAGTTCCAATACTAACAACACTTCATTCTTCAATAGCAAATCTAAGGATGACAAGTCCAAGGGCTCCACTAATTCCAATGCAAACTCTGGCTTTAATGGAACTGGAGGTAACAACACAAAAAAGAGTAACAACTCCTCTACAACTCCTGATACCATTTTTTTGAAATTAGGCAAAGATAGTAAACTCCTGCTGAAGGAACATCAGCACCAAATCTGTCTCAATCTGTGCTTGTTCTGTGGACTGGCTGGGTATACTACCAAAGAGTGTCTGAAGTCCACTTCTAGGGCATCAAAAGGAAGGGCTGCTACCGCAACTCTGGCAGCTCCTGCTCTGACCCCTGCTTCTTCAGAAGTGAAAAAATAGAGTGTGACTCCCATTGTTATTCATTCAGGAATATGATCTGTAGAAACACTAGAGAAATCTCTATGCTGATCAATCCCTCTGGGCCCAATCTAACTAATGAGCTGGTGATAAGACAACTGTATCTACCAGATCAAACGATAGACAAGGCTATGCTATATCTAAAGAATGAGTAAGAAAACTTTAGTCAATTGGATTCCCAGTCATTCTTCCTTATCCCAAGCAATAGTACTTATAGGGATTAGGGTTGGCTACTGTTCTCGCTAAGGGATCTAGTCTAATCTACCTAATAAAAGCTAAGCTTGACACTAATCTAAGTTTAACTAGTTAATATGAATGGCTTTCTGGCTTGGTTTGCCTAATATGAAAAAGAGCATGTAAGCTGGTCTTGGTTTACTATGAAAGGTTGCCAGATGTGGTAATATCTGACACTAAAGGTAATGATCTGTTTACTACTGTTGTGGCATACAGATCTAGTTTACAATTCTTACTAGCTATTTCAACAATGGGATTGGCCTAGAGTTTGCCGACTAATTGGCTTAGTCATGTTGTGGTGGGAAGTTCCCTTATAAGTTACTCAGTTCACACACAATAGGGTTTAGATGGTAAACTCTTTATTGATTGACTGGAGTGCTCAATTCAATACAAGATCAGTATAGGTACTAGATATTCCTAGACTAGATTTGTCTAGATTATGGTTGCCTTTCTACTATAGTGGCTACCTAGTAACTATTGATTATGTAATCAGGGGTGCCTTTTCTGATGAGAGAGACTGTGTTTCCCTAATCTGGTAGTAGTTTTCTGCTGAGTTCTAGCTACTGTATATGTAAGAGCTATGCATTTGCCCTTATCTGGACTCTTTGTTTGAGTCTGATGTGAGGATTGACCTTTTTAGATATGTACCTGAGGTGGGGATCCTGACTCTTGCATGCAAATCTGCCCTCCTTATATGCTATTTTACAGGTGGCTATGATGGCTTCCAAAACAGTCTTCAGAGTTTGAGTCCAATTTGCTATTGGAGGGTTCTGTAGTCTATTAATAGATATGACTCATACTGACTCATTGTGACTCATAATGACTCATGCGGG
>JBBPOB010000387.1:0-17650 GCA_038091275.1 Tylopilus subfusipes | reverse complement strand
GGAAAGTGCGGATACATTGAGAAGGGGTCATCCAGTATTGGTAGAGGACACTGTCGTTGCACAGCAAGTGTCAAGGTACCTTTACTGCCATATATATACTTGATGCTTCCAGGGACTGGGGATGACATGCAAGAACCTTGGGGATAGAACATAATGAGTGAATTTCCAACATGAGTAGATGATCGGCTGTAAACCACTCCCGCATGCTTGACATGAGCACGCAAAACCACACTATGTTGGTGAATCAGATGGAATAGATCTTGCAGAACTTGAATGGGCACTGCAGTCACAGGTACGAGCATGTCATCATCGATGTTGCTGTGTGCCTCTGTCCCATAGGCCTGATCAAGTAGGATCTTGCATTCACGAATTGCTTGGGGGCAATGTAGACGACCCAGCCAACTTTGAAGGTGAGCTGCTTTGAGATACGATTGAATCATCGTTGTCTCAAGTTCTCCTGTAGCGGGCTGCTTCAGTGTCAGAACATCTAGCGATGCAATTGACCAACCTGATCTATGATTTTTCGGAAGGCGTTGTAATGTCCCAATCAAGCGTTCAAATGGAAAAGACCACCAGGAATAGACAGGACCAAACAGCATGAGATAGTCGTATATGTGGAAAGAGGCATGGTGATTGGGTCGTGCATTGAAAGCAGGGTAGATTGTCTTGAGGTTTCCAACATAGTGGGCAATGTAGTTTTGATATGCGGTGGCACGATTATCACTCGTTGTGCGTGCACAGGCCAGATAGACAGCGGATACAAGATCCATTGTGTGATTAAGGACGGTGCAAAGGCCTAGGGCAGGACTGGTCTGTGGACCAGTCATTCCCCAGAGGCTAATCAAAGCAATCGGAAGATAAACCATGACAAGGGTATGCCACTCGTCTGCCTTGATCATACCAGCTGCCTTCACACCAAAATTGCTAGGAGGTGGTTCCAGCCAAGATGGCACAGCGGCATCACAGATGACATGGCAAATACGACCCAGAACTTCTTGGATGTCATATTGGGTACGCACGGGATCTTCAGCAGTCAAAGGCATCTTAGTTCACTGGTCATTTGGAGACTTCAGAAATGCATTACAATAATGACAGGCATCGAACTTACCCACGCAACAAGGGCCTTTGCAAAATCTACTTTGAATGTCCTCCCGTTCTTTGTGGGAATGCAGTTTAAGCTCTGACAAACGAACCTGAGAGCACATGAATTATTGCGAAGCAATGCTTCACGCAGTTGTTCCAAGTATGTTGTGACCATGGCACTGTTGTCGGGTTGTGGTACCCGTGCAGTCAGAAGTGCGTGAATGGCAGAGATCTGCACAACTTCTTTTCTCGACATTGAAAGTTGTTCAGCAATGGTGGGATTAACCACCTCAAAATCAACATGGAATGCAGGGGTCAGAGCATCTGCAGCACCAGGGTTTTCAACAGCAAGTCCAAGTAAGTTACGCACGTGGTGTTTCACCAGGCCTTCAAGGACGCAGTGCATGGGGTCAACTATGAGTTGATGTGCAGGATCCCAGTATGGCAGACGCCATAGTTCCGAGTAGCGGACACCATGTTCCTTGAATATTTTGTCGCGCTCGGCAGAAGTGGCTGCATCCCTCCATTGCTCTGCATACTGACGAGTCTTGTTATTGTCCCACGGTGTCCAGTTGCAACAATCAGTCCTTGCATAGTTCGACTTGTGGTAACAGTTGCATGCACTACATATCCAATGGCTTCCAATGCCAGCAAGGCCGGCGAGATGGTGAGCTGCAGGAAGGTCACAAATAACTAACGCCACAGCACTATGAGTCAGCCGTCTAGTGGGGCAGTTAGCTGTTCGCGAAAAGCGAATACCACAGTCCCATGCATCTACCATGTCGTCAATGAGAGGTCGCACGTAGTGATTGAGGTTGTCGAGGGAAGGTTGTTTGGGCCCTGGAATGACACCAGCAAGGTACATATTTTCGGGTTTGTATCGGTGCTCGAGTGGGAGGTTGAGGCAGGCCATCGAGATGATTCCCGAGGATGCACTTGGCCCTCGTAGATTCATTCCTTCCGGGTTGAAGAAGTCAACATGAAGTGCAAATGCATACCGTCCTTCTTCTCCCCGGTCAACAAAGAGCTTCGTCTGGTCTGGCCCTCGAAACTCTCTAAGGAATTGTGCCTCGAAGGGATTCTTGACAAGGCGGGGCGATGTTGACAAGGACGTGCAAAGGTTGTTGCATGCAGAATCCATCAACACCTCGATATCAGCACGGGATAGAAGGTTTGCAAGATAGTCCTTGAAATCATAATATACAAATGTTTTCTTTGGCTGTTCTTTCCCATCAGCGCCAGTCTTGAGTAAGGTATTGGTGCACTGGGTTTCTGGTGTAGGAGAGTTCGAACAGTGAGGAGGGTAGACGGGGATACTGGAGCCAGATGAATGAGTTGGAGGATAGATGGCGTGACACCCACAGACTGCATAGATGACTGTTTTTGCATCGAGTCGGAATTTGGACAGTGCACCGGCAATGGTCACTGGGATCTGCTTCATCACGTTTTCATGAGTAGTGCTGAGCATTCCATCAGGTTTCTTGAAGGCTATATAGAGCAGGAGCAAGAGAGCATTCATGATGAAGGCGACGCCAGCATTGCCAACACCCAAGACAATGCTGCACACTATGCTGAGTACTAGGGTCACTTGTGCAACCACATCCATGCATTCAATGGGCGGCTGGTATTCTTTTCCTATGTAGTTTCATTAATGTAGTAGCTAACTTGAGTTCATTGTCACATACCAGTGTTAATGTTCACAGGCCTGTGTGAGGCTAACAGAGGCTTCACGCGAAGATCCAAATCGTTTAGCAGAACTTCCAAACTTTTTTTCTTTAAGCTGACGGAGTCTATATTCCATGTGACCTCTCTCAAGGCCTGCCACAACATCAGGACCTCTTGCTGCATCTGGTTGACATGATGGCCAGGCAGTTCAAGGAGAAGGCGATTGACACGATGAATGCATGCTTCAATATTGCTCAGAAGCTGGTGAGCTTTGATGGTGCAATGGTGATGTTCTTTTTTGTGTGATCTGCGTCCACCAATCACCGAGGCCGGGGTTGCTGACCACAATGAAGGCTGATCTGTAGGTGGAAGGGAGGGGGTTACAGAGGATTTTGCAGATTGTTGGATGGTGAGGCAAGTGAGACTATCGGCAAGGTCCAAGATGGATATCGTCTTCCAAGGAAGAGCATCCGCTATCCCAGCGCAACTTGGGGCTGTACCGGTACAATCATCGGTAAGCGTGAGTGCAAAGAGTTTCCCGGCAATGGAATCGACCATGGGAGAGGATGGTTGGTCTTTAGGTGGAAGCTCAATGGGACTGGAAATCTGGCTGGGAGGCATGTGGCTAGTGGTCTGCTCGTTCTGAATGCGCTTGAGATGAGAGGGGATAAGGTGCACCTCCATGAGCATGCCTTTTGGGTTCCTATGAGCATCCGCCCCTTCTTGTTCCATGCATACAATGCAGAGGCAGCGTTTAAGCACTCGCCACGCAGGCATCTCCTGGTGATGATAGTTCAGACGAAGCAGGGGCGAGAAGAAGTAATCACCTACGCTCAATAGGTCAAGGATGGGGGTGGTGCATGTTTGCAACACACAACGAGAACAAATATATAAAGGGGGCACAATGTTGCCATCTTCTACATGCAGTGAGTATAAGTGGGTACATAACAGGTACAAGGCAATGTTGTACATACCAAGGTCCTAATTCAGGAGTACAAGATTCGTCGCATTTGGCATGCTGGAAGTTTATTATGATCGGGGAATGATGAGATGGCCAAGACGCACCACGTAACATACGTGTCCAGTTCTTTTTTTCTGGGCCACTCTGCTCGCGATCACAGAGGGGGTTCGGGCAATCATAGGATTTGTCGCATTGTGCAGATGTATTTACAAGTATATAACTGAGAGAGGCTCTTCCTGGGCTTACATCACACCATTTGTCTGATCGGCCTGAATAATCTTGACAATCCGGTGTGCTAACTGATACAATGCCTCTGTGTTGCTCACCAAGAACTCTTGCCGGGGTTCTTCCTTTTCCAACCATGCACCAAAGGGCATGTCTTGCAACTTGACAGCCTTGTGTAAGATCCATTTGTGCAGTTCACCCTAACGACTGTTAAGTAGGACATAATGCTAACTTGAAAGCACTCACGCGTTGTAGAATGGGTATTAGAACGACCAGGAGCATCAAAGCGATAAAGATGCACGAGAGTGATACTGAAAACAATCGAGGATCGGATGTAGTAGCTTTGCGGGCGCTGTATTTGTAGTCCCAAACACCGACTGCTGCCTTTTTGCGGCCTACGTCCAGGGCTGCACAGGCAATAATACACTTCCCGTTGACGTCACAAACCTACATACCACATGGTAGTTACTGTATAGCTTGCGCACTGACAAAGAATAAGACTCACAGCAATCGTCTGAATCAACACGGATCCTGCATGGCGCAATGTCTCAATTAACTCGCCCGTGTGTCTATCGAAAATATAGACACGGCCATTATCACTGCCGCCAACGACAATTTTCCCCTCTTCACCGAATGCAACTTGTTTGGGAATGGGGATGCTTGGTGAGTCTGTTTTGAATGTCTTGATAAGCTGGCCGTTCTGCAGGCAGTACATCGCGAATCCATCCATCGCGTTATCAATCATGAATAAGCCTCTCTTTAAGTGTACGGCTGCTGAGCCTCTGCAGGGTGAGAGGTCAGTAGAGCAACCCGCTGTTGGAAGAAAAATTTCCCTTACATGACCGATTGACAATGGTACTCAGATACAACAGTCCCTTCTTTGCTCACATTCAATCTAGTGCGCGTCAGGTGGCCGGCTTGCGAAGAACCAGGAATTGGTACTCACACACTCCCATCATAGAGTCCAAACACATAGAGGCTCCCATCTTCGGCGAAGGCGACCGACTTCGGTACAGTATTATCAAGTCGACCAGTGAAAACTGACTGGAGCTGCGAACTAGCAGTGAAGTGGAGGACTTGGACGATATTGTCCCGTGTTCCAACTGCGATCTGGCATGCGGAGTTCACATGTGCAGCAATGCACGTTATCTCAAATCCAGAGCCCAACCTGCGGGCACAAATTTCATGATACTGGTTCTGCAGATGTTAGAGTACGTTATCAATACAGATCAATACAGATCAAGCTAACACCTCACTTACATCAGTAAGGTTTGACCGTAAGAATATCAGGTTACCCATGCTAGTTCTGTAGCAGAGCATTTCAGAGTGCATATGCTTCATTTTCATCCATGTTGCACAGCTCGCTACTCCATGAGACTCATGAGTGACTATGGTAAGTAATTTCCGGGTTTGAAGATCCCACAGCCTGATCCCTTGCGAACCTTGTGGGCAAATATCAGTGGCATGCCATCGCCAATACTAATCACCCAAACTCACCACCAGCTGCCAGGATGCGTCCATCCATGGATAGCACAAGTGCATGCACCGGGCCAGTTCCACCGGGGAAGGATGCCACCTTCTTGTAACGCTTCGTCGATGAGAAGAACGTGGGTATCAGTGGGAAGGGCATCGTTTGGATCTTTCCCGCTCACGTTGTCACATATATAGATTATACCTTTTTGTCGTTGACACTAATGTATACCAATTGTCTACGAGACAAATGACTACAAGACAAAAAAGAATCTCGAACCTAACGATCATGACAAAAAGAACATCGACCCCAAGGTAGCGCCAACCGTTGGCAACGTCTTTATTCCTACTTGGGGAGCAGTGCTATGGCGGGTAAAACAATAAGAATCCCATATCAAGAAATAGTGACGGTCCCGCTTACTGAGGGCGACACTTTTGTTTAACAATTGTGGTGTCCTATGTGGGAACGACCAAGCAGATATCCGGAGCTTCGAATACCGTTGCTTCATTGTGAGATGGAGACCCCTCCTGGGGGATCAGAGTAATCACTGCTTTCCTTTCATTCCTCACCCACCGGATCACCTTGCAGAACTGGCCCACCCAGCTGCCTTTCAGGACAAGGACTACCTGATCCTTTTTGGTGGGACTCGCGGGAGTAAGGAAGCGGGCGGGTACATGGTGATCCTCAACCTTGGATCCCGTGTGGTTGCCAGTAACAGTCAGCGACACATGACCGGCAGGAACTGGACATTCCTCAGTCCTGAACCAATTCTTGGTGGTGCACATGATGCGTTTGATGTAGGCACCTCCCCTGTAGCTGGCTCCAACATTGAAGCAGATTCTGTAACAGGTGAAGTCACAGAACTGATCATTGAAAAGCCATTTGACTACGCCTAGCCAGATTGGTGAGTAGTGATCATAGCAAACCCAGCAAACTTGTACCTTTGTCAATGATAGGCGATGCCTGCCGTAAATCATCTGGACTGATTGTCCAAGCGGAAGCATCGTTGGGTGTTTCCCCAGATATCTCATCCAGGCCAGGTGTGGGTGTCCTGACTCTTGGCGGTTCTGGAACAAAAGATCGCTTTACCATGTTCTTGAACTCCTCAAGCTGAGGACCTTCAAGACGGACTCCGTCCAACCGCATGCCTTCCCTGTTCCATAGGAAGTCAGGAACGATGGGATACATCCAAAAAAAAGAAAGAAAAAAAACGCACTCTGTTGCAACATGAGTGTTTTGGACTTTGAGGCTATCGCAGCCATAGAAGGATATGTAACAAAAGGACCTATGGACCACGCAAAGGGTGACTCGAAGACCTTTCTTGTGCCCTCCTATAGTCCATACATTGCATCCGATGAGGGTACGGAAGTCAAGGGGCTCAGCATACTCCGAAATTTTACAACAAAACTGGACTGGGACTTTCAGCTGCAGCGGGATATCAAGGAGGGAACTTGGAAGAAATGATATGGAGGTACTTACTAGACCGCCGTTGATTTCGGAGACCAGCTCGACCTCTGCCTTGGGGAAGTCGAACGATTTCACAACACCGATTATGCCGTAATGTACTCCTCGCACGATTTGCAACGTATCATCTACACTCACGTTGTACCCTTTTTCTTTCGAGAACAATATGACATTTTTTGGTTGTGTGATCCGCACCTCATCCTCATGAACCAATATGAACGGCTTGGACATACATTTCGCCCATAGCCACCCATTGGCTTCGATGCTATCCACATATCCCACCGAGTCTTTGTAAGTCCCATGCTGGACATTCACGAGATCTCCCTGCATGACGCCATGGAAGGTCGGCTGAGGAGAGTGGGATGTGTTGGCCTGAAGACCCGAATGGCAGGACATTAGGGTCCAGATATGAGTAGTCGAATGCGATTCTAGGAACGCCCAAGGAACGACGACCTAATAAAACATGTTGTCAACATTTGCACCCCCGTGGATTCTGGAAAGTACTTACTATATCCTTGCCTTCTAAAAGAATAGTCTGTTGATCCTCAGAAGAAGTAAGGATTGTACCAATAAATCCTCGATGCACCCCCGCTAGAATCCTAATGGCGTCCCCTTGCCTGAAAACATGCTTGGTACTGGCAATCGGCACAGTACAAACTGGGAGACCGGGATCGCAAGGTTGTAGCGTCACCTCCCCTCGGTCATGGTCAATTGAGACTATGGAAGCCCTCTGCTCGACCAGAGGACCATCCATTTGGTGTACCAAATCTCCTGGTTTCCAAAATGGAATGGAGAAACTCAGATAACTGTGCTTGACCAGCATGGTATCGATTTGTGATTCAACAAGAGGAGAAAGGCGGTCGGGATGGGGGACTTTGACAGTTTCGATGGACAACATGGAGTAGGTATGTTTCAAAAGACCACGGTGATATTCTTCCCTGTCACATCGCACGATCCCTGCGTCCTTATCAAACGTTAGAACTTGACATCTTGCATTTCTTGCTTCCATCTCATCGAAGAGGGAGGGATACCGAGGCTTCTGTTCCTGGCCGTCAGGTTTGTCGTATGGATGGCTTCGAGGTGGAATCAAGAGCTCGCAAGAATCACCCTCACAGGAAAGGAGGTATGCGATGTCGTCCTTATAAAGGCCCCGCAGTACGCAAACCCACGATCGAGGGCGGAAGGATGGACATAGAGCTAGGTTTGATGGACGATCTTCATTGGGTATGAGGGATATACCCCGAATAGTCAAAGTATGGGAGGGGGGGCATGCGTTCTGGATTTCGAGAGGACTTGTAGCCTCAATGTACACTCTGTGAGGCATGGGAGAGAAGAATTGGCATCTTAGCCCATGGTTTTCGAAGAACGACCGGCAAAAATGGGCTATATTCTCTGAAAGGAGCGAATGGATGAATAAGCTATGAAACCAGCGACGAAACCAAGAATAGATACTTACTCGATGGAAAGTCCACCTTGTAAAGGCACGTTTCGTGCAAGTGGAACAAGGCGAGATGTTGCGACCTTGAAGGTGCGGCAGAGCCAAGGGTGGCAGCGGGTTGCTGATCCTCATAGTGAGTTATGAGATCCTGAAGTGTGTCTGAGAAGTGCGAGCGTCCAGCAGGTTGGACTTGAGTGGAGAGAGTGGAACGCTCTACCTCCACGTCTGCATCTTCCTCATCCACCTCTTCTTCCTTGTCACCCTCGGAGGCAGCAATGTCTAGAAGATTGATGGTCCCATTTTGCGGCGTTTAGTCGGGCAACGAGTTCTGGGACTCGGAGCACGGCAGTCGGAGATGCTGGACCGATCTGAAGATGGAACATACATGCGCGATGAACTGATAGACATGCTGACTGCTGCCATGGCATCTTCAACTGCCTGAATGGCGGCTGAACCTCCTGACCGAAGATTACCCTCGCTGGCAATAAGAGGTGTTAGCAGCTCATCATCAGACTGAGGGGCTGACACGTCGAAAATAGCATCAAAGGTCTTGGACCACTCTGCAAACACAAATCTATTGCGGAACGTACGCTCTAGCTGGTCTTGTAACTCCTTGAATTCGAGACGGTCAGCTGCCCAGTCCCATACCATCCGCCATGCAGCAGGATCCTGCCACAATGGTCTGGGTTTATCTGCATTGTACGACAATTCAGAGCGAATAACGAGCAAATAGAGTGGTAGCTTACCTTGGGAAAGGGTGGCTGGTACGGGATTAGGCGATGGATTAGGCGATGGAGAGGTTCGTGGTTGGACTACAGGGTAAATTTGCTTTAGAATTTGTGGGCTAAAGTCAACATGAATGACTCACAGTTGGCGGATGGGTTATGGGCATGAAGGATCGACTCGATCTGGCGGAAGCCTTCAATACCCTGGGCTACGACCAGGTCGCTAAGGTCGAGCCAGGGCTCGTACCCTTCTTCACTGTCCACCGTCAGCAGCTGAAAGAATCGCGTCGACATGATACTCTTCTTGGCGAGAGCATAAAGCGCGTCAAGGTTGGCCTTCTCGTACATTGTGGGTGTGATGTTGAACGACATGATGGCAAGAACTGAAACAACGAAGTCAGACAAATGGTGGTCTTTCTGGTGGAAAGATCCACACCTTGATGCGTCTCATTTTGATTCTTTGTAAATGCCCAAAGGCGAACTAGGGCACTGAAGGGCGTACAGTACGCCACACATTCTGACTATACTAACTCTACGATAGGTTACATAGTTACATGGTAATGCTATTGCGCGCGGCTGATGGGCGAGGAGGTTGTGGTTGAGGATGAAGAGAGAAAGGCTGACATAATTGTTGACATCGGTAGATATTGTGAACGGAGTTTGGGTACACGTGACTACCAGCATCGCCCGAAAGGTAAAATTTTTCTAAGGCAAATTTTGGGGGTGGTAGTCACATGTACCCAAACTCCGTTCACAATATCTACCGATGTCAACAATTATGTAAGGTTTTCTCTCTTCATCCGCAACCACAACCTCCTTGCCTGATGATCAGCTGCACGCAATAGCATTACCATGTAACTACGTTATTATCTACCAAAAATGTCGAGACAAAAAGAGTGACAAAAGTAATGCAGAAGTTTGGTGTTGCTAATGATGAGGAACAAAAGAAGGTACATATTTGGTCGTTTTATTGTCTCCCAATTGGAATGACGTGGACTCACAGCTCTTCTCAGTAGAAGTCCTTGTCCGGACTCATAATCCTTGGTTCGTCCCCTGCTTCACTACTCTGAAGATGCCCACCAGTCTCAAGCCTGTCAAACCCTTCTTTGATGATAGCTCTGTGCGGACAGCTCACCCCGACCACGTAGAACTGTTCAGTGGTGCACGTCACCCTGCCACCCTACTTGCCGAGGAAGCCCTCAGTCCAGCTGGTCTGGACATTGTTACTCCAGCAAGGATCACCATTCTCAGTGCATCTGAAGGTCTTCCATCGCCTCGTTCTCATCACACAACCCCCGCAGTTCACTCTTGTCGTTCAACCCCCGCATTAGAGTTTCGTCTAGCTTTGCACCATGGCACATCTCGTTCCTGCCATGCCACACCCACACCAGAGAATCAACCCCCCGTGTCGCGTCACAGGACCCGAGCTCACGCCCCATATCCGAAAGTAGTTGGGTTTCAGCGGGTGTCTTCTGCATCGAGCGAAGAGAGTCTCACTTCACTTGACTCGTCATTGAACACCGCTTCTGACAGTGACAGCTTGAGCACCCTTCCCGATGACTCTAAGATTCCTAAGCCTCAAGGTGAACCCGGTCATCCTGGTCGTGGGGGCTACACACTGGAGTCCGCACTGGACTGGAATCACAATGCATATGTTAGATTTAAGGCAAGTTTTATTTGTGCGTGCTACCTACGTACACTTACTTGGTAAAGTTAGACCATCACGTACCGCCTTATTGATGAACATTTAGACACTACCAAATGTGCTTCTGCTCAAAGCCCTGCCCTTATACAGGTTGTACGTGATAAGGTGAGAATGTTCGCCATCCGCGCATCCCATGTTGTTTAACTCTACGTAGGCAATGGCTGTGTTTCCTGATCTCGAAAATTACAGTAATGCGTGGCCAGTTAACGACATGATTATGATGCGTCTCAAATACACATCTAGTCGAGCACGGCATCATGAGACCCCAGCTGCAGAGAAAGGGAGGCACACGCGTTCATCAGTGAGTTGTGTACACTTTCATGCCAATGACGAGAATTAACTTTAATTGACAGCAGAAGTAGTCGTGTATTTGTTTTTGCACATGTATATAGCACTCTTCCGCATGGCTGTAGTCTACTCTGTTCTTTTAGATTGGATCAATATGACCGAAGTTATCCATGCTACTGTGCATGCTGTGATCGACAAGTCCCTCCGCAATTGACAAGTCCCATCATGTTACATTTGGCACACTATAAAACAACTACAAAACAACAGCACGAGCAGAACGTAAACAATGACAATGGTACGTATTCACTGGTTTGACGAGACTAATGAAACACGGTAGCTTCAATCCTCCGTGGCGACTGAGTTGCCGGGCCACCCTATACCGGACCAGATAAGATCAGGTTGTTCCTGTGACATTCTTATTCTAACTTACTGTGTAATCATATAACCCGTGATCGCTGAGTCTCTAGCATGCATGTTCACGACACGTGCCCGAGAACCAATCCTCATCACAGCTACATCTCCCTGAAAGTGGTTGTCAACATCGCTCAGCAAGGTGTTGGTGCAAAGGTGACAGTGGCGCTTGAAAAAGACACAATACTGATAGGTATGTCGTCCTTCGTGCACGGTGATTTGACAATCATGAATGTAAGGCTGAAGCGTTGCTTCCTGCAGAAGTGTCTCTGCTATGGGAAAGCACCGTGATGCGCGAGATGCATCTGCACAGCAGGTGAGCATCTCTACCTGACGTGGCCTGTCCCAGGATGTCAAGTAGAGTCTACATCGCAGATGAAGCTCTGGACCCTGACGACTGTGGTGAGTTATTATCTATGAGACCGTGGCTGGACTCACAGAGGTTGATGGCAAGATATAAATACGTGAATTCACCATAGGAATCACGGGAAGTAACGCCGGTGACCAGCACAGTGCGTAGAAGGGGGAACGGTGCTGTTGTCGCCCGTCAATTGTCCCACCCTTAAAATGCCAAAGACTCTGGGCCAATCGGCCCCCCCAAATGCGCAAAGACAATCAGCGCCGACTCCGACTAATCGGGTCTACCGAATGCGTAAAGATAGACAATCAAGACAATTGGATTAGGTACACAGGTAGTCATATGGCGGAGCCTGAGTTAATTGTCATCACCAAACAAAAATGCAATCGCCAATTGTCAGTACCCAACCGAAATGCAACGATGGCCAACCAACCAACCAAAGATGGATAAGACAAAAGGATTGTGATGGGCAGGTGATGCTGCTGCCAAGACAATTTATGAGCTGATATCCAATTGTCAGGTCAGCCAGTTGGGATAAAGCGAAGACGGCCCAATACCGCCATCCATCACTATGACCACGATGCCTGGAGCATTTGTCACCTTGCATACTCCGACACCCGACTACCCTCGTTCCCCTGATGCACCTATGCATTCACCACATTCACCGTTCATTGACAAACGAATGCATACCCCTGACTCCGGTACCTCCATCTCTGATGACCGCATGCATACTCCAACACCAACCCACTCCCGTTCTGTTTCTGTTTCCGATGACCGCATGCGTACTCCAACGCCAACCCACTCTCGTTCTGTTTCTGTTTCTGATGACCGCATGCGTACGCCAACACCAACCCACTCTCGTTCTGTTTCTGTTTCCGATGACCGCATGCGTACCCCAATGCCAACTCATTCTCGTTCTGTCTCGGTTTCTGTCTCTGTCTCCAAGGACCCCATGCGTACCCCAACGCCAGCCTACTCTCATTCTTCCTCTGTTCACGTTCAAGACACTCTTTTCAATGAAGGCATGTGCACTTCGCGCAAGCGCCACTCTCGTACCCCATCAGAAAGTGCACAGACCATCCCGCAACACAATCTTTTCGACGACGAGGAAAGTACAAAACTCAATAGTCTCAAACACTTGCCCATGATCTCCGGAGGTACCACTACACAGTTAGCAAAGTATTCCCATCACGAATGATGGCTTATGGTTATCCCCTTGCAGGCTGCAGATTCCTGAATTGGATATGGAGTCCGTGGTGACGGCTTCAGAAGGTTCTGGATCCTCCCTTTCATCTGTCCTGAAGGACAGTACAGGAAGTCCGTCGCATGTCTACTGGAGAATCCGTGTACGTGTACCGGATAATGAGGTGCATTGCACCTCGGAAATTTTTGCATCAGTTATTGATGTTCTTGTCAGCAATCTGGTCCAGTTGCCCATCACTCGAGCAAGTGCCGATACAATGAGGTTGACTATTCACATTCGTTACGCTGTGAGTTGTACGACAAAGATGAATTGGTAAGCGACTTGAAGAAACAAATACATGGTTTGAGTGCCGTACGTGCAATAGTCACTGTTGTACCCGACTCTCACTTTCTGTGCGTCAGACATATGACGAGCAATTGAAGGCCATCAAGGAGACTTCCAAGATTGAATCCGAGTACCACAAAAAGAAGACTGTTGAGCTAGAGCTCGAGCACAAGACAAAGATTGCCGAGCTGGAGGAGGCTGTACAGCAGCATAAAAGCATAAGTATGAACATTGTTACTCTGCCTGTGCTAACCTTGCTCTCTAGCAACATGTAACGCTCCACTCTCACATTGACAAGGACCAGGAAGCCGCTGCCATCGAACACAAGAACCACATCACCAAGCTGGAGCAAGTTATATGGCAGCATGAGCGTGTAGGTATCATCATTTTTGTCTCAACCTGTTCTAACCTGCCATCTAGGACCACAAAGCACTCCGGGCTCGGATGGACAAGGACATGCAAGCTGCGATTAAGGAACACAACGCTGAGCTGCAGCGGGTGATACAGCAGCTCGAAAGTGTATGTATTCACATCGTCTACCTAACCCATTCCAACCATGTCGTCTAGGAACGCGAAATGCACACGGCTCAGATTGATAAGGACGAGAAAGCCATTGCCATCGAGCACAAGAACAAGATCACTGAGCTAGAGGAGGTTATACAACAGCATGAAAGTGTAAGTATGACTGTCTATGAATGTTGGTACCCCGCCTACTCTAACTTTACTCTCTAGATGCAAAGGGCACTCCGGGCTCAGATCAACAAACACCAGGAAGCTGCTGCCATTGAACACAAGAAGATTACCAAGCTAGAGCAAGTCATACAGCAGCACGGGAGTGTGAGTGGCATCATTTTCATCTCAAACCATTCTGACCTGTCATCTAGAACCATAAAGCGCTCTGGGACCAGATGAACGACAAGCAAACCGCGAATGTCGAACACAAAAACAAGATTGCTGAGCTGCAGCGGGCGATACAGCAGCTCGAAAGTGTATGAATTCTCATTCTCATTGTCCGTCTAGCCCATTCCAACCTCGTTGTCTAGGAACGCCAAACGCAGCGGATTCAGATCGACAAGGACCAGCAAGCCATCATTTTACAACACAAGAACGAAGTTGGAAAGCTTCAAAACAATATGAAGGTATACTCTACTTTGTGAACTGAAATCACAGAATGGTTAAACTACCCATGTGTCATATAGCGGCATGAAGCAGTGAGTATTGAGGGCTTATGCCAACAGCCCAGCCCCGACTAACATACCTTCAGGAGAACGAGAATCTCAAATTACAGATTGACAAGATGCAGCAAACCACTACCACACGGCACAAAGCTGAGATGGAAAGGCTTTGAAACGAGATGAAGGTATGCTCAGCCTTGATGTTCATACAACTCGGCGAATTTTTTGGTGACCTCACTCCAGGCCGATATGGATGCTCGACTCCATGATGTTCTCAAAGAACACTACGAAAACCTTGCACGAGCGATAGAGCAGCGCGAGCAGGAGCTCGACAAGAAGCTATAGTTAGCTGAGGAAACAATGAGGGTAGGTGATGACGTAAATCCAATTTTCTTGACTCATATATTCTAGGCAGAAAAGGAGACAGTGATTGCGAACTTGGAACAGCGGTATGCGCGCCAGGGCCAACAGGTATTTGATTTTCTTACTTCTTTATGGTAGTCCTGATATACCTTCTAGACGACTGTTCCGATTTCTAGGCCCCAAGGCGAATGTGGCCCTATGGATATCTCCCCACCGGATGTGGAACCCACCATTCGCAATCGATCCACTGTCAATCTACCCCCCAAACCAACCTTCGTCACTCCAAACCTCGATGCCATCAGAAAGTTGAGAAGGTCATGGGGGGTTTCCCGCAAGTCCCGTTTAATTGGTGTGCCAGTCAAGGTGTGTACTGATTCCTTGTTGGTAATTTTTGACTTATAACCTCGAACAGGATGAGGATACATCGTACACGCCCCATGGTTCGCAGGCGACTACATTACCCATCAGTACCAATGCACCCGATAGTGTCCCCGACGCACCCATCAACGCTACCTCGCAAGCACTCCAAGAGGCCATCACCAAAGGAGTCGATATTGCGTTCAAAAATATGTTTGCCAGTGGTCGGTTCATGGCTAACTCAAGACCAAGTCCCCGAAGGAGGAAGGCACAGATCGATGAAGTGGAAACAATTAAGGCATCGGAATCAAAAGAGGATCGCTCCTTCATGTTGGTCAGTCGCATCAAAATAAGGACTTCGTCGCAGCTTATTCAATAACAGGAAATGGTTCGAAACCTCTTCAAGGTCAAGTTTGAATTTACCCAGGACAATGAATTCATGGTACACGAGCTAGCCGACCACAACGACATCCGCATGTATGAGTCAGGAGATGGTCCTGGTCCCGACCTTGAATCGCCCAAGTTCAACCTCCGAAACAACTCAAAGTCGCTGTGGAATAGCTTGATCATTGACAATCTTGTTAAGGAGGTGCAAGACCAGTGCCTCGAAGAGGATTGGCCGGTACAGAGGCCAGATTCCTACGTCAGAGAAATACTCGTGGAACACTACAAACGGCTGTGGACAGGGTGGCAAAAGGGCCAACCAAAGATCACAGGTGACGGCACAGCAGAAACACCCGCTGAAACCGAGGCCCGACTCGTCGCCGAGAGAGAGCTAGTGCTGAAGCATTGCCAACAAACCACCCGCCGACGAAGTGTAAGTACCAAATGTTCTAACTGCTACTGTCTTGATCATCTGTCACTAGAAATACGCTTGCAGGGCTACCGTCCTGGACCATATCATCAAATTAAAGACAGAAGCAAATGAAGACGATACCAATGTCTGGAACTGGCTTCAAGAAGTAATCCAGATGCTTGGCGAGCATGGGATGAGCTCAGAGGAAAGTGACATTGAGAATGAAATTGAGCAAGTCCTTCGCGTCAAACATATGAACTGGCGTCACGGCATTGAACATGAACTGGATTTCTTGGACCTCCAATGCATTGTCAATGTCGACGTGTTTGCTCCCCAAGGGTCCCGGCCGATGAAGAGGATACACACATCTGGCAACCCAGTCACCTCCAGGGATGCCGTGAAGGGTTTACCACAAGCTTTCTACACAACGCTGACTCGAAGGGTTAGGTATTTCGGAGGAGCCATTTTCATGGATGCATGTTTCAGTAGCTACATAGCTGTGTGGTAATGGTACAGTTATCGTGTTTACAACTGATGTACGGTTGTAGTCATTAATGATTTTTTCTCTAGTTACCTACGTATGTACTTGACAACTCTCCGTGTGCACAATAATATCCCGCTTTGTGTGCCATCACGAAATCATCGTGCGGAGAAGGTGTCCCGCTGTTTGCGTCATGGTGCAGTCATCGCGCGGAAAATATAGTTAAAGCCAATATTACAAGTATTGGTGCACATTTAGTACACCATCCCAACTTCAAATTTAAAGGCGAGACTAATTGTTCGCCAATATATCATATTTCGCCTATTGTATTAACTACGATGAAACTTGAACCGTTGTCTGGGTCAGCGTGTGAATCTCCAACTTAAAGTTTGCGCCACACTGTAAATTGAGGCTACATTTCAAATTTTGAATGAGTTGATACATTCGTCCATATGTCAAATTTCAGCCAGCATCTAGAGGTTCGTTTCGACATGAAGTTCAGGCATTTTTCGAATGTTAAATTTTATTCAAAGTACGGGATTGACATTTTGTTCGCAATTGAAACCTGTCCTAAATCCCTAGAAATCTGTCGTGTGATTCAATTGCCAGGAACACCTAGGAACACCTACGTAAATGCGACCATCCTCCCAGCCCATTGCTCATCGGAGTGAATACGAGAACCCCCAGTTAAGGCACGTGTGCGAGCACGTGGAGGTGGTCTTGACAGGTGCAAAGAGCAGAGGTATCTTTTTCTCCATTTAAAGGACATGGCTTGGAGTACGGGCTCTCTTCTTTCGCATGTTTTGTGTGCAGTTACGATTCGCGATATGCCACATTGTCACCATCAATCATCGTGAAGGAGGTGCTGTGCCGCACCTGAGATATGTGACAAGTGCCAGGAAAAGAACTCACCCCAAGTTGGTGACAAGGAAATATTCTGTTGACGCGGACTCGATTGGAACAAGGACACGTAGCTGGATGATGACCGCCTGCGTGGATGGACTCACAACGTCAAAAGGGAAACGGGTATATAAAAGGATTTCTGAACCCCAAGGACCAACAAACTTTCTTTCCAGGATTCAGACACCACGACTGTGTACGCCGATGTCGTCGACAATGACCGGTGCGTAGCAGTTCTCGGGGGTGGCTGCGTAGT
>JBBPOB010000386.1:0-17668 GCA_038091275.1 Tylopilus subfusipes | reverse complement strand
TTACTGCTGGAGGCGGCCGAACTTGGTTACCGGAAGGAACAATGTCGAGTACGCGGCCGTTGAGGCACTGGACGTCCCAGAGCTGTTTCGCCAGACATGCATCTTCGTATGCCTAATGAATGTTAGTTATAAGTGTTCGCTCCTTACTGGCATCCATAGCGTTGCAAGGCCCGCACGCTGAACGTGGTACGAACCGCAGAATTGCAAGGATTGAACCTGAAGGAGGGACTCGTTGGTCGTTCAGCGCTCACGATAACTTGAAACCACGAAGATAACAGCTTGAAAGGTCAGTGACCACGACATTTTCCCATCCCACCACCTAGGATAGGTAAAGCTGAGAACAAGAGGCGGATGGGAACAACCGTCCATTAATTGCAAGAGAAATTCAACTAGACCGAGGTCGGTGTTTCTACGTCACGGGAAGAATAGGTATTGAAGATCACCCAAATGTCATAGGCAAGATCTGGGCAGTGCACAAACCATGAACAGTTCCTGAAATATGAATCAGATATTAAACGATTGTCCCATCCTTCAAGCGCATAACTTGGGAGATACACACGTACATCAGTAGCTTTCTTTTTGAACCTAGGCTGGCCTTAAAGTAGTGTTACGTATGAGGTTAGCATGGAGGGACCACTTACCTCGGGTAAGGATGGTAAGGCCTGCCATTACCGTCTTGGTTACCGAGAGGAGCGGTGCCGAGTATACGTCCGTTGAAACAAAGTTGAATATTTCGTATGCCAAGTGGCTGTTGGTTATGGGTGTTCGCACTTCATCCATACCGTCGGCCCAGCCAAGGAGAAGGGCCGCTGTTCAAGGTCATCCAGTGTTCGCGATAACTTGATGGGACGGAATTTAACAATCTCCGTCCCGTCACCAGGTAAAGCTGAGATTAAGGGTGGGAACAACGTTAGTTGTAAGAATAATCTCAATTCGACTCAGCGGTCAGCGTGTCAAAAAAGGCAAAACTAGGTTACAGGAAGAAAAAAGCACTGCGCATCACTCGGATCAAGAAGCCAACGTTTTCCGGAACCATTCCATCGTCTGTGACAAGCTGCCTTCGAACCCTGCCTTGATGTCATCATAGGCAAGATTTGGGCGACACGCGAAGCCATGGACAGTTCCTAGATCATAGATTAGATGTAGAATGCACGAGAGATCAAACCTACCCTTGTAGTCTCTGAACTCGTAGGGGACAAAGACTGCCTTGTCTTTGCGTGCTGCAAAAATTGCGTCGGCCTTCAAGCGCATAGCTTGGGAGAATGCCATGTCATCTGGTCCAGTGTCAACTCGGAGTACGTCGAAACGAAGTAATCTTGGACCAACGTTCTGCGCAAGCCCAAGCAGTGGGTACCTGAAGTAAAGGTGGTGTAAACGAATCAAGGTTGAAGTAAGATACATATACACCTACGTCAATAGCCTTGATTAATGCTTCGGTCGACAAGGAAGGGTGACAGAGCACGATGCTGTCGAGTGCTTTGAAAGGCACGAGACGAACAGCAATGCCAGCACCAAAACAATAGCTGAGGCTCGATCAGTACTCCTGCACATCTGTGCGGACCGCATGACTGACGTACCCCACAGCGCCAAGTTTGTCGTATTTGTTCTGCTCACGGACGGTTTTGGTGAACTAGAAAAAGGTAAGCAGGGGATATGGGGCGGTAGCTTAGGATGTACTTCGGCAGCGCGAGGAGCGACGACGTGCACGGTAAAAAGTTCGAATATTCCAGATAATGCGAGCGAACAAGCGGAACTTATTCCACGATGGCCAGGGACCAGGATGGTCTGGAACCAGCTGGGCTTCCATGCCGTCTGGGTCGAGTATAGGCTGGCCTGAAAATGGTAACTTACATGAGTTCAGAGAGATGCGGGAGGAGAGTTCGAGAATGATACGACCATCGAATAAATCAGGGACCCAGACGTCGCAAGCAAGCTCGAGCCCAAACGCATCGGTGAGGAGAACCACTCCGAAAGTTTTCGGCCGGGGCTCGGATACTCCTGAGACAAAGTAAGCGTCTACATCGTCCACCTTTTTGATTGTTCCCGAGGTTGTTCCGTCGAGAATGGAGCCTCTAATGCAGTCTGGACAACTCATCGGTGGGAAGTGAGCTCAAGGTCGCCGTCGCCGCCGGACTGGCCCATCCGTGGCGAACTTGGATGGAAGACGTCCATGAACGGAAGGAGAGCGGCGTTTCCGTTCTAATATCGGGGCGGTGACGTTGGCAATGCCGCCGCGGTCAGATCGCATTTGAATGATCGGCTCAGGCTGCTACTGCCATGGATGAAACAGTCGATTCCACCGTCCGTGATACTGAATGGTACACATTCAGTGTTTCCGCCTTTTGGTGTAACGGCTGCGCGCGGCGGTCCGGTCGCTTACACTTTCAACCTTGTCCCAATGTCTCCCCAGTCGAACACCCAGCAGCTCGAAGACGACGAGGAACTACGAGCCTTGGGATATGTCCCAACCTTCCGCCGCGAGTTCTCCAACCTCTCCACGATCAGCTTCGCTTTTAGCATTATGGGCGTGTGTTCAAGTATTGCCAGCACTTTCAACACTCCCTTACTTCTCGGAGGCCCTGCGTCCGTTACGTGGTGTTGGTTCCTTGGAGCGGTAAACTGCCTCGCCTTGGCAAGCAGCATATCCGAAATCGTCAGTGCGTATCCAACTTGTGGAGGGCTTTACGGAGCATCTGCTCGGTTGTGCCCCAAAAGGTACCGTGCGAGGGTCCGTTGCTTCTTTCTCCGAGTCGTCGTCAAGAGAATATTGACCAACCGATCTATAGGTGGGTTGGATCGTGGGCTGGCTCAACATCCTTGGTCAGACTGTCGGTGTGACGTCCACCGAATTTGGACTGGCCAACATGATACTCGCTGCGGCGTCTGTTTCCACTAACGGAGGCATTTCGATCACCCCTGGAAAGGTCGTGGGACTGACTACCGGGCTGCTTTTCATCCATGGGATGCTCAACTCCCTCAAAACACGACATCTGGCTTATTTCGCTAGCTCGTTCGTGTTCATTAACTTGGGCGCAACCTTCCTGACCATCATTCTACTTCTGGTAATGACCCCACGATCGGAGATGCATTCTGCATCGTATGTCTTCGGCGCTGAAGGGCTCTTCGACGAAACCGGAGGTTGGAACACTGGTATCAGTTTTCTTCTCGGACTATTGAGTGTCCAATGGACCATGACGGGATACGACTGCACGGCTCATATCTCCGAAGAACTTCGTCGTGCCGCTTACGCCGCACCGGCAGCCATCATCATTGCAGCGATCGGTACCGGAATTGCTGGTTGGCTCCTCAACATCGCGCTGATCCTTTGCTCTGGACCATTCGCCGACCTTCCTGGCCCTTCAGGGTCTGCATTCCTTGCGATAATGGTCTTGCGACTGGGACCTCGCCTTGCCCTTGCTGTGTGGGCCTTCGTTTGTCTGACCGCATTTTTCGTGGCGCAGACAAGCACACAAGCGGTATCTCGCACCTTCTACGCGTTCAGTCGCGATCTCGGCCTTCCCGATGGTGGATTCTTTGGACACATCAGCCCTGTCACGCAGACCCCACTGCGAGCGGTCTGGTTGACGGTCGTTGTCAGTATTCTTCCTGCACTCCTCGCCCTAGCGAGCCCTGCCGCCGCCAACGCTGTGTTTGCGATGACAGCCATGGCTTCAGACCTTTCCTACGTCATCCCTGTCATCCTCCGGCGCATCTTCCATTCCCATCCTGAAGTCAAGTTTAAACCCGGTCCATACTACATGGGCGATGGCTGGATTGGATTCTTTGCCAACGTTTGGTGCACGCTGTGGACGTTCTTTGTCTGCGTGGTGTTTTCACTGCCTACACAAGTACCCGTCACGCCTGCAAACATGAACTATGCTTCAGTGATCACCGTGGGGGTGATCGTGACCTCGGGACTGTGGTATGTGCTGAGCGCACATCGGTACTATCATGGCCCTGTTTCCAATTTACCCTCTAGAGGGAACGGGAATGACAATGTTGGTGTAGAGGATGACATTCTTGAGAAAGCTAAGGTTGACAGTGATGTTAAAGAGGTTGCCTGAGTATCAATGTCCATCACGGTGGTGTAACCACTGGTACCTGGGTGATTCTCTACTACACTTCTCTCCAGATACGCATTCGATGCCACACAATCATATATCTCAACTTTACCCTCACTTTAAGTATCTCTGCAGTAGATTCATTCTCCAAGGATCGATGTGATGTCTGTACTCACAGCTAGATTCAGAACGCGAGCCTGGCTGTACGATACAGGACGCTAACACTACAAGTGGCCAGCCGTGCAACTGCAACTTCCGGAATCTGGATCATTCTGTAAAACAAATTGGCAAGCTTTTGGACCTACCATCGCTGCGGACGGGCGGAGAGAGCTCGGACAGCACGTCGAGACGCGTCACGCCCGCGGCCGCAGCCAGCCGCCCAATCCCATAAGAGCGTACCAAGCACGCGACGTTTCAAGTAGCTTGCTGCCATCATGCTTGCTACCGCGCGTCTCCTTCTCTGCCCGTCCACCGAGGCCGATCTCGACGACCTGATGCACCTCTGGAACGACCCCCACATCCAGTCCCCTGTGACGACAGGCGACCTCGCGCCCCGCGGTCCGCAGTTCAAAAAGAGCCTCCGCGCGCAGATGGAGAGCGCCGTGTTCGGCGCGATCGTGCGGCGCCGCGACACGGGCGAGTTCATGGGCCAGGTCGTGCTGCACGTCCCCGAGCGGCGGAACCGCGATGGGACATACGGCGTCTGTCTCGCGCCCAGGTTTTGGAACTGTGGGTACGGGAGCGAGGTGACCACGTTCATCGTTGATTATTCATTTCGATCGATCGGGCTGCAGCGGTTGTCGTTGTCCGTGTTTGCGAGCAACGAGAGGGCGGTCGCGGTATATGAAAAAGCGTGAGTGCTTGCGAAATACGGATGCATGAGAGCGTCGTTGACGATTTGAGCAGAGGGTTTGTGATCGAAGGGCGAAAGCGAGCATGCGTGTGGTCGAACGATCGGTGGGAGGACGTCCTCTTCATGGGCCTTCTCCGGGACGAGTGGATAGAACGAATTTCCATCCTCGAGCAATGAGAACCTAATCACTTTCCAGATACCCAGGAGACTATAAACTATATCAATGCATAATTACAGGGGGCATGTATACGATACAAGCAATGCAAGGGGAGAAAAAAAAAGAACAAGGGGTATCATGATCATGCCACGTCTGTGAAATAATCAGCCAAAGACTCTTGCATCTCCTTCAGCTTTCCGGCAGTCGCCACCAAGGCGCTTTCCTTGCACCACGGCATCGCATCAAGCAAGCCATGGGTGGGTATCTCGCGCTCTATAAGCGCCTTGAGGGTGCTCTCCGCGAGCATCATCTTTCCGATCACGTCCGCGTACTGCAAAGGGAGCCCATGCTTCCCCATATCCAACGTCGACCGCCAAAGTCCAGCCCACGCTTGGTTGCACCGCACTTGGACGCTCCCCGTGCACCGTGGGTGGTGCTGCAGAATCGGTGGTTCGCTCGGGAGGCGCTCACCGAGCCGGCCGAGTGCATAGTGTCCAGATAACAACCGTATGCGGTGCGTGCGTGTCAACTGCTGGTCCGCATCCCACACCTCGCGTCCCTGCAGCAACATGGCATGATACGCCAACCCGAGGAGCGAACGCAGATTGAGCCGCTCGGCCATGCCGATCGCGAGCGCAACGTCCTTGCCCGACGCAATGAGGCGCTTCCACCGGGTCGTTGCGGCGTCGAGCAGATCGCGCTGTTCGCAAAGCGACGCGAGCTCGGTGAGCTGCACCAGATTCGGCCCTTCTGCATCGTCGATGTGCGCATGTACGGGACGCATGTAGATCATCTTGAGTTTGTCCAGAGCCCAGCTCTCGATGGCGCGGAATTCGTATTTGTGGGTGATGCGCGCGAGGTTGAACAGCTTGAGGCTGATGGCTTTGGCAATCATCGCACCCTCCAACTCATGTGGTCTGTAGATAGACGTGGGGCGTTTCGCGATACTGCCAAGAGCGAAGGGAAGGAAATGTACGTACAGGGCGTACAATGCCCACAAAAGGGATCGGAATTCGTCTGCGGTATCCCCTTGAAGTCTAATTGGGTTGTCGTCGCTCTCGCCTTCGGGTCCCACTGTGACGCCCGAGTTGTTGTTGCTGGTGCTCGAGCGCAGGTCCGAGTCTAGGGAGAACATGCTCTCGAACGTCGACTTTTCCTTTGTCAAGGCTGAGCGGTGCACCTGTCTCGAAGGGCATGCTTAAGCATGGTTAGAGTGGGACAAGGACGGACAAAAAGTGACCTTGAAGAGCGTGTTTTCGACCAGCAGCACCGTGTTTCCATCCGAATAGTAGTATATCGAGTCCCTGGTGGGTATTGGGATGGACAGCTGAAGTTGTAGTTTGGGAGTCGACGGGCTGTTGTTCCCCGAGTGCATGAAAGAGTTGGTGAGATATACGTCCGGGGGTAAGTGCGCCATGTTGTCACTCTGACTGGTTTCAACGAGGAACAGGGCGCCGACGAGGGAGGTAACGAGGATCGATGATGGCCGAGTTCAGGCTGGTGGGAATCCCTTGCTCGGTCTCGACAGATAAGATTAGGATCTCAGCCCAACTTGTACATTTCATCTCAAGCTATATACTTGCCCAACGCCAACCCACTCAGAGGCGCAAAAATAAAGGCAAGTGGGCGAAATCGTCGCGAGTCTCGCGAATGATAAGCGAGGTGAGATAACTAGTAAGAGAGCGAAGACAACCAGGAATGCATGCGATAGCGAATCCAAAAATTTAGAAAAGAGGGTAGAGTTCTAGGAAGGAAAGTACATGCGTGGACAGAACGCAGTCATTCGTAGGCTTACATACAAGGTGTGAATTGCTTTGGTGGCTTCGCCGCATACAGTGCAAATGTTGGAATGGGTACGCTTGGCTGCGCTGACGAATACATTGCTTGCGAAAGAGATTGATTTTGGGTGCTTTCATCATGATTCGAGGGCCTTCAGCTCGGCAACGAGCCTCTGTAAATAAGAGCCGCAGAAATCAAAGGACATGTTGCGTAAAGAGAGGTCGGTTACCGACCTCGGCTTCCTTCACCAGGTGTGCTGGATCAATGTCACCAGCTTGTGCTTGTTGACCAAGCTTGATGCCGTATTCAAGCAGTTGTTTCATGTAGTAGGGGTTTATGATGGTCTCGTCGCTTGCCAGCAACGACTTTGCTGGAGGGAATTCCGCTTTCAAAAACATTAACGAAACACGGTAGCGCTTAGACCAATTGCACACTTACGTTGTCGCATGGCCAGCCATTCCTGCTCCAAAAGTTCAGGTATTGTAGCTCTCTCCTTCGGATGTCTCGCCAGACAGCTCCTCATTCCACGAATCACGTCGACTCTGACAGGTCGCTTCAAATGATCGAGCTTCTTCCGTTCTCCGTTCTTATTCACCAGGCTGGGAACGCTGAACTCTGGGAATTCAATCTCATGGGCGAGGTCAGGGATAGCTTTCATTTTCTGATAGACCGATAGATGCTGGAAAGGTGGCTGCCCGTAGACCATCTGGTACAAGATGCAGCCCAGCGACCAAACATCGCTGGGTCGGCCAACTTTCAGACGTCGCATGCCCTCCGGTAGTTCGATGGCTTCGGGTGACATGTAGTTGACGGTCCCAATCTAAACGCAACTCAGCCATGCACGTCGAGGTGTGGTTGCAAACTTGGTACCTGGTGATCTCGTTGAATGTTAGTAGTGTCGTTCGCGATAGCATTGGCAATGCCGAAGTCGATCAACTTCAATTGCCCTCGCACAAGCACGAAGTTAGCTGGCTTCAAATCCGAATGCACGATCTTTTCCTCGTGTATGACATGTACCGCTTGCAACATCTACGTCCGGGCTTCAGTCACGACGAACAGTCAAAAGGATGCAGGGCTGAGCGTACCTGCTGCCAGTAGTATGAAATCCACACCATGTTCAGGGGCTCCTTTTGTTGCTCTTGCAACAGTTTCGCCAAATCAATTTCCCCGCACTCCATCACCAACATCAGATGACCCTTGCCACCACCTGGTCCAGCTTTGACCTCCGAGTCAAACAACTGGATGATGCGGTTGTTTCCTTCGAGTCGCTTGAGTAGCCCAATTTCGTTCATGTACCCGCTAATGGTCTCTGCGTCGGCTTTATCGAGGGAGACACGCTTGATGGCGTAGATTTCGTTTGCCGCATTCATTACGCGGTAAACTCGGGAGGACCCCCCTTTTCCGAGGAGATCGAGACGTGCGTATACTTTCTTGTTTACCACGATGTTGTGGTTCCGTACTGGGGCGGCGGCGGCGGGAGCAGGTGGTGGTGGTGGTAGTCTTACTCGCTCTCGTTGCGCGGCCTTCGGCTCCGACTCGCTCTCCGCGGGCTCCTCGCCAGCTGCCCAGGTCTTACCATTCTTCTGGACACCGGTACCGGGCGGAGGCGCCAGAGCGCCACTAGTCGTTGGGGGCTCCGGAGCAGTTGGACTACGTCGATGGTACAGTCCCTGTGTTTGCTGTTGAGGTTGTGAGGGCTGCACTTGGATGACAGGAAACGGCTGTTGCTGCTGTAATGACGACAGGGTTCTGCCCTTCGGCGACAACCGTGCTGGGAGATGTTCGACGGCGGTTGGAGATCCCGCAGGAGCCAGGTCGAGGTTGAACGTGCGGACGGTGTCAGAGTCGCGTCGCCTGTGGGTCTGAACCTGCGAACGCAGATGCACCTGGGACATGTGCGTCGGGGAGGGCGACTGGCGAGGCTGCTGAGCGGGAACCTCGGGGGCAACATCCGCCATCTGTCGGCGGGGGTACTCAGCGACGTGTTCTACTTATCGAGTAATTTGTGAGTGGGCTAAATATGGTATGTTGAAAATTGACTAGACAAACCTTCTTGCTCCATTGGCGCCCGGCGTACACGTGCAGAATTCAAGCCAAGGCTGGATCCCGGTCTCGAAGAATATGGATTCTGAGTAGTCGGGGCTGAATGGCCCCCAGGAGAATGTCGCTCTTCAGCTGGAGGTGGGTCTGAGAGGCAGAGTTTAAGAGGCGTCTCGGAACATACCGCCAGAGGCATCGCTCAGGCTTGCGGATCGCCGTGAACGCGTACTACTCGATTGTGTAGCAGGGGGAGCGTAGCTCCGAAGTCGAAGCAGGCCATTCACAGGCTGTGGCTCCTCTCCACCTATGGGCAGGCATATTTAGCATACCGTGCCTCCATTTAAAGACAACACGAACCCGTATCAGTTTCTTCGCCCACGTAGTCATAGGGAACTTCACTCTCGCTTCCTTCGTATTCGTTAATTTTCTCAAATCCACCACCACTGACACCATATTTTGCGCCCATTAACACACGACCTGCTCGGTTAGGTCCCGGCATGATCTGCCGGCCAGGTTGCAGTGGGGGACGTGACAAACCACTAGTGCTTGTTAAGGAAGGAACGTAGGCGCGCGGAGGCAGGCCAGAAATTGCGCGCCCATCGACTTGGCTCAACGAGGCAGATCGACTAACTAGTCTGGGTGATATTCGCCTCGCTGCGCCGCCGTCGGATGACACGCCGTCTGCACCGTCCGAAGATGTAATCAAGTTTTCCTTCTCCTCTTGAACATGAATGTCCCAATCCCCACGTGCGCGAGGCATGATATCATCGCGCTCATCAGCCTGTTGGGGATCTCGATGCTCATCGAGAGGTATGCGCTGTGGCCGGCCAATTTTACGGCCGGTTCCACGTGGACCATTGGAGGTGGGGGCTCGAAGGGCAGATTGCGCTGCCGGCGTGAGTGCGGCTGGACCAGATGTAGCACGGTGAAAGGATCGTGCGGAGCTTGCGGCTGCTAGAGAGTTGAGGCGATGTTGGAGTTGGTCAGGAAGGGCGCTGTGTTGTGAAGGGTAACTCTCGGAGCGCGTGAGTGAGTTGCGACGGGGATTGTCTGGGGAGTTGAGCGAAGTCGGTGACGGCGGTTTGAAAGAGGCGTGAGAAGGGATGTGGGTGGATGTTCCGGGAGGTGGCGATGGCGGTTTATGTGCAAGAGGGCCATCAAGCAGAATCTCGTGAGGGGTGGGCGGGCTTGATTGGTTGGAGCGAGATGAACCTTTTGAGATGCGGACATAGTTGCCATTAGAGTCGAGTTCGTAGTCGAATGAGAGCTCAATGATGGAGGAGTCGTCTGATGGAGAAGTGGACGGCTGGCGGTTGTTCTTGGACGCGTCGAGAGCGGTGGACGGAGGTGTACGGGGTGGTGAAACGCGATGCTCGCGATGCGTTGGCGATATCGTGCGGGAAACTGTCGAAGGAATCATAGATCTAGAGAACTGAACGTGACCCACGCGGATAAGACGATGGAACGAAATAACACCAAGGAGACCTGGAGAACGGTGAGACGAGAAGAGACACGTCGGGAACGTTGACGACGGCGAGAACGAAGGGAGAGAACGAACTAATTTTCTTTGTGAAGTTGGTCCTTCAATTCGAACAGACACGAGGCTGGTTACGCGACGGTCACGTGAATGGTTGTAAACTCAATCTCACACAGCCGCACCTTCACCGCCATGTCAACAGCAGCGCGCCGTTCGGAGCGAGATTGTGTGCGCCTTTCGTACAATCCTGACAGAGTGTGAATAGTTCCTCGAACGCAGTCGGTCTGTATTGTGGTACTTTACCGATCACATCTCTTTGCATTGTCTCAACCTCAGTTTTCAACTTGAAGCAATTGACTCAATTGCAGGTGATCTCATCGGATATTCAGTCAACCCTGTCTCAGTAGTGTCAGTCTATCTTATGTAACCACTGCCCTGTGGTTTTTGTTCCCATCATGACATCTGCACTGTAGTGACTCAGGCAAGTGGTGCTGACACCAACATCAATTGATGATGAGAACATTGACACTGACAAGGATGAAGACTCAATCACCTCCCAGTGGTGGAAGGTTTCTGGTTATGTTTGCTGCTACATAGACTGTTACATGGGAATCAAGAATGACACCAGTGGGATCATTGATCTTCATAAGGTTGGGTGGTGTGCTTATGGTGCAGTATTTCATCCTCAATCAGCATTTTCTGACTTTGGTCTTTCCTGACCTTAGGCCTCAACAAAGCCATATTGAGGTGGTAATCAACAGGGGACCAATGAGAGCAAGAGATTTGATTGCAGTTCTGTTTGCACAACATCAGTACAATACTGGTTTTTGCACAGAGGCTAGTGCTGTACAGGTCTGTACAGATTTGTACACAGATACTTAAATCTATACAGACCTGTTCAGATCTGTACAGACAGTGACCTAGTTGTGGCTCTATGCTCTGTAGCCTGCTGTACAGCTCTGTACAGCTCTGTACATAAGGGGGGGTGTTTTGCTAGTACTGTATATATACCACCACCACATAGCCAGCCACCTCAGTTTGTTACCCTCAGACTATCACACATGTATTGAGGAAAGCAATGATTTGCCCAGTGCCCACTAGCCAGGCAGCTCATCTTTGATGCAGCAAGTGAGTCTCTGCAGCAGCTGCCAGATGGTGGTGATCTACTGCTGGTCATTTGCCTGCAGACTGCAGACATGCCATGAGTATGGCCAGGTATGGCTTCTTCATCACTAGGCACATGAGCCATACTCAGGTGATCACGTGCCGAGGAATGAATCTGGTGACCGTCCCATGGCACTGCATTGCGAGCTTGGACGCATGTGACATGCTGCCTATCCTCGGAGGCCCTAGTCCTGTCATTAATATTAGGATAGATCTAGATAGGCACGTGCCCCGGTGAGCCTTTCGGCCTCCTTTTAGAGACTGTAAATCATCGATAAACTTGTGGTCCATACGATAACTAAGCCTCCCGCATACTTGCTAGTACGCCAAATTCGGAGACGGCGATCAAGAGCTGGGGAAACGCGGAACACAGTTCGATGACTCATCTGCATCAACAGTCATTTGTACGGTCAATGGAGGGAATGAAACAGTTCCCTGAAGAGATACGGTGAGACACGCGTCATGCGCAGACCGCTTGCGCAACTCGACCCAGCCCATCCCTCTCCGCCGCTTCAGAGGGATCTATGGGAGTGACGTTGTCCCGATTAGCTCCACCCTGTGAGGCATCTGTCTCATGCATTTTCTCGAGCTCCTTGGCGACGAACTTCGCATGGCCGTTGAAACTCAACATGGCGTTCAGCACACCCCTAGTGATCGGATTACATGTGAGGAGGCCTGAACGGGTTGAGCATAACGCCTCACCTGACGATCCCATAGCGGTCAATGACGAATGTGATACGTGCGTCAGTCAGTCCAAACATCCCCCGCCCAATCTGGTATGCCCTGTGCGCAACTTGGTCTGTATCGCTCAAGACAGGATACTGCGTGACCCATGAGCGTCATCCCACTATGACTTGCCTTGTTCAGGAGGAAACCTCACAAGGAGCTTGAGTTTTTCGACGAATGCTTTCTGCTTCTCCACTGGATCAGAGCTCACACCAACGACCAGAACGTCGGAGCGCTTATATATCTCGTTTTCTGATTAATATGCCGAACGGTGATCAAAGCATTGGCGAATCCTCGGCATGAGACGACACACCAGCCATTGCATCACGAAAGTGACAGGCCTCACGGGTGCAGCCATAGCTGCCTGTGTATCGGAAGCGGATGAGATTAGCACGAGACGAAAAAGGCGTTGATATGAAACACGCCCTACCGGACTCGGGATAGAAGAACAGTGCAATCGGTTTCTCGATGCGCTTGCCATCCTTCTCTGGGGGGAATTTAAACACCTCACCGTTTGAATCCGGTATGGAGAAGGACGGTGCTGGTTTGTCGATGAGTGGGTGCTGGGGGGACATTCTGATCGAGTTCAGAGACGTGTAACAGAGCTGACGAGTGGTCAATGGGAAAGGGGCTGGGGTGACACTAAGGCCGCACCGCCACCCGTAAATTTCTCTAAGTGTATTTAGGCAGCTATTCTATTGGGCCTTAATTCACACCGACAGTACTATCATCGACAGAGAAAATCAAGAAAAGATATCGGCGAAATGTCTGACTCGAACTCTGATTAAGTGTGAACAAATCAGGTGTCCACTGAGGATAGTCGTCGAAAAGACTTTTAACGGATCCGCAAGAGTTTCAAGAATTTCAGCCGGATGTAAAATCGAGCCAAACCTGCACTTGTGATAAACCAGTGGTTTGGGGCTGGTCAGGCATTTTTGACCAACCAAGTTTTCATCAATCTACCAATTATCTGCCTCCCGTGATGCTTCGCAAAAGAACGGACACCAGCCGGGGGCTTTCACCGTGGAGGAAACGGATCCGGCACCTCGACGAGATAAAAGGCAAGGGTTCAACTTTCGCCATCATGCTTGCGCCCCACGCACTGTGCATCTTGATACACGGTGAAAATTTACGACAGAAAATTACCATGGGAGAAAGAGCATAAGAAGATAGTCACGGTTGAATGACGACTTCCACTCTGGTTGGGATTTATCTTCGATTGCTCATGACTCAGGTCACAGCCCTTCGCGGAAGATGAAGACAAAACTCCATGGGATAAGGTCTTGGTCGTTCCCAGATGATGATCGAATAAATGAGAAACAAAGTCTCACCAAAACGAGTTCGCAAGGAGCGTGCAATTCTCCAGGGACCGTGTCCGCGCGCGCAGGTGGACTCGTGAATGTGGCAGAACCGACTTCTCGATTTGTTCAGTGGAGATACTCCACGATAGCAAATGTTACCGGGAAGTCGGGAGCACTGGCTATGGAAACATCACTACAACCCCGGATCTGGGTTCCTTCAAAACTTTTGGGAATACGTCAGATTGTCGCCCGTACTGAACATACTGACCTTCATGCTAGTTTCGAGTTGGTATCCTCCAGAGTTTTCCGACACGGTGTGCAGCCGTCTCGTGCGTAATATGTGGATGGTATGATATTAGAGCCAATAGGAAGCGCGAAGATACTCTACGCGTTCTCACACGAGCGCATGGTTCATGGGGGTCTTACCACGCTACAGGACCAACTTAACTACCGTCGGAACTGAGTTGTCGGGTTCTGGGGTGGTGCGTAGACCGGCAGGAAGTTCAGGGCTTTGGTGGTGTCATTGCCTCTGAGAAAAAACTATGAGCGGCGAACATAAAGTGCCTAAGGGGGGCGTACCAGCATTCAGTTCCGCAAAGCGTTGTCCAACGCGTTCGGAGTGTTTCAGAAACTTGTCTGCGCAATTGAGTACACACTGCTCCTGCAAATGGCGTTAGATCGGATGACCAGGTCATGAGGCGACAATGAGACCTCTTTGGAAGAGAGCGCCTTGCTTGTGAAATCGTTGCAGCATGAATTAAAACACCTCTCCACGAGGCCAGAGTAGAGACGCATGAAGTCTTGCATCTAAAACGTGTCGCCGAGAGACTGGGCCAGAGGGCGGTATTTTCACATACCTGTTTCTTTTCGATTATCTTTGTCATGTGAGCCTGCTCCGCTGCGTTGAACTGTGAGAAATCCATGCTGGACTGAGTGGGTAAGACACAAGCGGTCGAGAGCTCGAACGTTGTCGCTTGCGTTGTCGGATCGAGGAGGCACGTGCTTTACTTTGCCGATCGTGGCGTGGAAGGAGAATCGAGATGACTCGCAGACTCGTTTCATCGTTATCCGCTTTCTTCTCTCAAGTCTTGCCCATTCTGATCTACAAGATCCCAACATCCGGTATTGACCCCGTCCACCCCTTGAAAAACTTATATAGCTCTCCAAAAGTATGTCCTCAACGCATCCCTCCCTCGACTGTTTCGTCTTCAACAGATCGGTTCACGACAGTGGACCTCACCATGGCCCTCCCTTACAAAGACGCTCTTCAACGGCTCGAAAACGGTCGTGTCAGAGCAACTCGCCCCTTGATTCCCCCTCAGATCCTCCAGGAGGACCTACCATTGTCAGTGTCGATATCCCATCCCACTCTCGCTCCCTAACACACCACGACGTTGGTTCAGGACTTTCCTCGCCGCGAACACCGTCCTTGAGGGACGTCGCGCAACCGAGAACGTGCTCCGTGGAGACGATGACCGTTTGATAGTCGTGGTTGGGTGTGTAGCCTCCCATGCAATTCTTCGGTTGCATCGTTGACGCAACGCCTGTAGCCCATGCTCTGTTCACAACGTTGATGCTGCAATCGAGTATGCAAAGCTACTCAAGCAGTATGCAGACAGTGCCAAGGATGACCTACACATTGTCATGCGTGTCTACTTTGAAAAACCTCGGACAACCTTGGGCTGGAAGGGCCTCATCAATGACCCGTACGCCATGCGTGCCAATCCACTTCTCCTTTCCTTATTCCATTCGATGTCAGAGACATGAACTCGAGTTTCCAGATCAATAAGGGGTTGCGCATGGCCCGCAAGTTGCTCCTTGACATCGCCAAGCTGGGTTTGCCAGCTGGCTGCGAGTTCCTAGATACCATCTCACCTCAGTACACAGCCGATCTGGTCTCTTGGGGTGCAATTGGCGCCCGAACTACTGAATCACAAGTTCATCGAGAGCTGACTTCGGCACTCTCCATGCCAACTGGTTTCAAAAATTCCACGGATGGATCGATAGGAATTGCAATCGATGCCTGCAGGGCCGCTCGAAGCGGTCATGTATTCCTTAGTGTTGGAAAGGAGGGTTTGAGCAGTATCATAGAAACGGAGGCGGGTCTTCCTCTATTTTACCTCTAGTCACGCTTAAACCGAGTAGGGAAATCCTGACGTCCACGTCATTCTTCGCGGGGGATCAAAGGGACCTAACTATGCTGCCGAATACGTCCGAGATTGCTATGAAAGGCTCAGCAAGGCTGGACTTCCTTGCAAGATCATGGTGGGATTCATTTGGGCTTCCAGAAAGCTCGTTCTGGTGTTTATACCACGCGCAGATTGACTGTAGCCACGGAAACAGCCAAAAGCAACACCGAAAGCAGATTGAAGTTGTTGAGGACATCGTGAGTAGATTGCCGCCGTTTTTCTTTCTACGACTTAGTCTCTTGCTCCCGGAGGTGCAACAATTGTCTTCTGGGGACACATCTACATACATCATGGGCGTCATGCTCGAGTCCAACCTTGTTGAAGGACGACAAGACATTCCACACAATGGACCAGCTGGACTGAAGTATGGACAGTCCGTAACCGACGCGTGCTTGTCCTGGGAGATGACCGTTCCAGCACTTGATCGTCTGCGGGAAGGTGTACGAGCCCGCAGAGAGCTTGTGGCACGGAACGCGGGCTGTCTGACCATTGACATCAAGGAAACCAAGCTGAACGGCATCGAGGCTACCAATATTGGTGCCAACGGGGTGAACGGCACACAGGTGTACTAACTTAGGACGTGTGCGCGGAAGGCGACGATCTAGATTGAGCTTGTATTGATTGCTTGCGGGTGTAGGCTAGGCTGTGTATGCCGTCATCCAATGTGACCTAGGTACCATCAAATGTTTTCTCACAGCCTCGTGTCAGACTTCTGTCGTGGGCTGCTCGAGGTGACCGGTGACCATCCGCGTCTGTCAATGCTTGGTGTCAATTATTCCCCTCGTGCAGTCTCATGGCCAGAGGGGGCATTGGTGGGTACAAATTGTCGCTAGTACAGGGTGCAGCGACTGAATTACATTCACAGGTCACTTTCCTGGTGCTGTGGATACTGGCAGAGACTATACGAAGGAATCAATTGCAAAATCCTCAAGCACGCCAAGATAGCCTTGACTTTGCTGCAAGCGACCTCATCAAGTCTGTGCTTTCCCTGTCCACATGGTTCGTCTGCCGGTGGTTCCAAGGGATATATCCCATCTCGACCTCTCCTTCCCCTGAAACATACCTCGACAATGTACCCCTTCTCGAGCACGGACAAGAGTTTCTCACCTCCAGGGGGTATCCTGGTTGCCAAGAACCATGTCCTCAAAGTATGTTCACTTTATCCGTCGGGAACGTGCGTTCGATGTTGCCTATCCTCGTCGCCGGATTTATCTACACCCTCCATGCTTACACTGTATGTATACGACCACGATTCGCTGACGCATTTACCGAGAATGTTCGCGTGTTCCCACAGGATCTCAGGACTCGAGAATTTGTTGACCCCTTTACGCTCTATCTTGCTTTCCCTGTGGCGGTTCTGGGCATCCTCACTTTGTTCCAAATCCTCTCTTGGAGATATCTTCCTTCTAATTTCTGGCATGCGGCCGTCCTCCAAGTTCGTGACATGTTTCAATGGTAGAATGACAAGCTCACTGGGATATCAGTTTGCAGGGTTATTTATTGCCAGAGTAAGCCAACCTCGACTGCGTGACCGGTGTCGGCTCAGTTACCCCCAAGGGTGCACTTGTTGGCTCAGAGCCCCCGCCCTACAGTCTCTTGCTCGCGTTCGCTCTTTGCGATTCGATATGGATCTCTCTCGTTGACGTGGTTCGTATGCCACTACCATTTTTAGGCCGTCTGATTACATGAATCTAGATTTATGGATTCTACCACTCGTCATCCATTCATCTTATCAATACCTTGATATTCACCCAATCGTGCCTCGTTCACTCTGTTTTATTTCTGTTGCATTCGTCAGATGGCATCTCGCATTCGCTTTATAATCGTTTCACAACTGGACTTCAAGCATTGCCTTTGATTGAGGCTGCGAAAAGCATTGCGGCGATGTTCATTATCCATCGTGAGTAACTAACGGGTCATT
>JBBPOB010000385.1:0-17685 GCA_038091275.1 Tylopilus subfusipes | reverse complement strand
TGTCGCTGCTGATCAAGGCAAACATGGCAACGGACATCCTCGAGAGTCAGAGGTTGTCTGACGAAGATGTGTTGGCGCGTGCGTTTCTCCCTATTCGCAGTTATAATACCAAGTCTCACTCATTTTTCTGCAGAGGTTCCCACGTTCCTGGCGGCTGGTCATGAAACTACAAGGTAAGGCACCAAAACCTGCTGAAACATCCGGGAAGTTGTATGGTTCAATAGCACGGCGACCACATGGGCACTTTATGCGATGACGAAGGCACCTGAAGTTCAGATCAAACTAAGGGAAGAGCTTCTTTCCGTTGATATGGAAACACCATCAATGGACGAGCTCATGGCGCTTCCTTATCTTGATGCCTTCGTGAGAGAGTCCCTGCGTGTGCACTCACCTGTTCCAAGCACGTTGCGGATCGCGATGAAAGACGACGTGATCCCAGTCGAGAAGCCCTATACAGACAAATATGGTGTCGTCCATGACTCTATCAGGTACACTTCTTCTCTCCTATGGTGCATTCAATGCATATCCCATCTTCCCACACAGAATTAGCAGAGACGACTCGCTCTTTATTCCCATCCTGGCGGTCAACCGGTCGGAGCAGTTGTGGGGACCTGATTCGCACGAGTTCAAGTACGTCTCTTGTCATGTAGGGACTTAGGTCGATCACTCACGTGTCCTACTCTTAGGCCAGAACGGTGGCAAAACATTCCGGAAACCGTCTCGCAGATTCCAGGTGTATGGGGTCACCTCCTGAGCTTCCTCGGTGGTCCCAGAGCATGCATCGGATACCGGTTCTCCTTGGTCGAGTGAGTCTAATTTTCGCCTCAAGTGCGTTCGTCCGGCGCTGAACGTTCACCGTCGCGCGTCGTCCCACAGAATGAAAGCGATTCTCTTCACTCTCGTGCGTGCGTTCGAATTTGAGCTTGCCGTGCCTGTCAGCGAGATCGGCAAGAAGTCGACGATGGTACAGCGGCCTGTTTTGCGCAGCGATCCAAACAGGCCTCAGCTTCCGCTGTTGATCAAACCGTACAAGCGGCGTTGACTCCCCAGGTACAGATACTAGGTTTTAGATGCTGATGCTTGGTGATCGTTGGTATTTATTTTTCGGAGCTATCACAGTTGTATTCACGTCTCGGTCACACTGTGGGAAGTAATAACACTGGTTTCCAATGCTTGTATCACCCAACAACGGAAATCAAGTGATGTCGACACTGAATACGCCTTGCATTGTATATTCAGTGATGCACTGAGTGGCTGAAAATCATTGTGCAAAAAGCAATGACATAAAACGGACACTGGAATTCAATGCAATATACACATAGTCAATGAAATCAATCCATCTCTGAGCCTGATCCTCCTCCACCCAATGAGCCAGTAAAGTGATCGCATGAGCCTCTGAGTGTCGACCTTGCAAGGGGGAGATGGCACAAGCTGAAACATAGAACACACCGGCAACAAAGTGCATGCGAAGGGAGGGTATAGCTGTGACCGGCTGTGACCGGTACATGTTATGAACTGAACGTTGTCATTCTCCCACGCAGCCAAGCTGGTGACGACTCGCAACTCAGTCTACTTCCACCTGCAGCAAGCTCGGTGTGCACCACTACTAGGACGGTACTTGCAAACGCGATAGCTCCCCACAACTCGAATGAAACTGACGAGTCCCGAAACTACTTTCCCAACGTAACATGGTAGTCGCGGACTGGTGCCCAGCCCATTTAGGAGGCTGCCGAATGAGCCATCAATGGTCCGCCTCATAGTAGGCGATGGCAGCCTCATGGACGGGCTGGTCACCAGACTAATACAATGGCCCCACTGTGTCGCCCGTACATATATGTTAACACACCATGCTGCTGGCTGGTTGGCATGGCATTCAACTTGGGGCCAGGGAGGTCACGCCTAACCAACGCAATCCCAGGTTCTTCCGGTCGACGTTGGGAGCCTCCCGCCTCATGTTTAGACCCGGACGTTCACCTCCATTATCATTCCAGTGCTGTCAGCCGCCAAGTGAGGCTGACGTGCTACCTGAGACGGGGCTTATATAGTCGGAGGAAATCGCCATCATGTCTGCACGCCGTTCGTTTTTATTTATCATGACTACTAGTATGCTTCCCGACGCTCGTTCCGACGATCCATTCCTTAATGATGCTTTCGACTTTTCCCGCTATCCCGGAACTTTAAGGACGAGGAATGCAAAGCGATCGAACGTACGTCCCTTTCACCCGCGGCAACTTTCCTTTTGACTCTAGTAGAAGCTATACGAACAGAGGCAACATGTTCGTGGACGTGTAGCCATGTTCTCGTGCTCTGGTCGCAAATCACCCAGCAGGGCGCAGCGTCCAAGAAACGTCTCGGAGCCACAGCTCATATCTTCAACCAACTATATGAGAGAATCGTGGTTCCCGAACATCACATCCGCGTGTACTGTCGACGACATTGCCAACCTCTCCAGCTCCAGCGAGGACGATATCCTTCCTACCCTCCATCGCAGTCTAAGCACTACTGTCGACTGTGAAACTCCTAGCGATCGTTCGTGGTGCGACATGGATGACGACCAGACGCAAAAAACGACCATCACCGTGTGTGAGGAATCTTGCGACATCTCCGAGTCCACGCAAGCCGAACCAAGTGAATACAAGAGCGAAGAGGACTCGTTCTATAGTGTGGACTCTGCCGACCAGGACGCGCACCCTCTCTTGTTGTCGATGCCGATAATCCCTCAAATCAAGCTCCAACGCAAGGCCACAGTGAGGAAACCGGATCCTGCACTGTCGTTGGATGCTATGAAAAACCAATCGTTCCTTTCCCCTCGCGTCCAGGACCTCAGGACACCAGCGAGGATGTCTTCTCGCCGTTACGGTCGTATCCTCGCACGAACCTGTCCACCGACGGGGATTTCCGACGCGACTCCGGCTGGTCATGGCGCACTCAGATTCATGAGCGAGCTCGCATGCACACGCTCGGCGTCCGAACCTATACTGAACCCTGAATTCACATCGGATGACGAGGAAGGACCTCTTTTGAAGAAAGGGATCGACGACTCGCCTCACTCGGACGTGTTGTTATCTATGATCGACGAAGTGGGTTCGTCGTCTGGACCGCGTGGGGAATCGAGCCTCGGCAAGTTTCCCGGGCCGAAACCGGAACGTAGCCATCGACGGTCTTCTATGAGCCTCTCGATATCCTTCGGTAGTATTGTTAACGCTGTCGCCGACGCATGTGCATCCCTCGACCTCCTACTTCGCAAACCCAAGATGAAACCCAAGTCCACGGCGGAACCCAAAGCTCACGAGCACGTCTCAAATTCGCACGAGCCGACGTCGAAATGGGCTCCCAAGCAGGGACAGATCGTCATCAAGGTCATCGTACCCTCGACGGACGACATCTGGAAGTTCCGTGTACCGCAGGACATCAGCCTCGCCGACTTCAGGTCGAGGGTGGTGCGCAAGCTCGGGTTTTCCGTCTCCTTTAGCGGAAGCCTCTGGGACGAGCCCAAGTATTACTTTAGGACGGACGAGCGGTTCAGGTCGTGGGTTAAAGGGCGGATTAGGTTCGGGCGGAATCTACCTATCGTTGCGCATGTTCCCCCGCCGCTGCCTTTGGTAAGGCTGAGCATGGATAGGGACGGCTGCGAAGTTTGGTGTTATGCATAACAAGGGACCAGTATATGGCCCCAGGTTTCCAGAGCACCTTGTAAATAAGACGGAGTGCCAAACAATCTAGTGACATACCGAAAAGGGGGAAGGTACAGTACTATCATTTGCATTCATGATAGGCCGTCGAAGGCCAAGAGGGCCAAGAACATACCTGGCTGGCGGGCACCGGTTCTGCATACCTTTGGGATCATATCGGCTGCAAGACCCCTTCCAAAAGATCCGAGGGATTGCAAATTCGAACCGTCCGCGGAGGGAAGCGGGTGACTTGTCGGCAGAGCCGTGCTGTGAGTCATCTCTGCCACGTCGCCCTACGTAAGAACGCGGAAGCACTCGCCGTGCGTGCTACAATATGCAGCGTTACATAAACTGGCTCCGATCATTAGAATGGGGCGGATGTTTACGGGTCTGTGTTGTGGCGAGACACGATATGTACTTATATTTGTGAGCGAGAGGATGGTCTTGTGCGGCAATCATCGATCATCTATGCTCCTTTCCTCAGTTGCTTCTAGTTCTACCAGCCTAGTGTCGCCTCATTTTTCGAATGGGGCGATTTCTCTTTTGATGCAGCTGGAGGGAGTGTGAAGCAATAAGATATATGTCCTCGAGATTTGGAACTGGGCGAATGGAAGGACTGCGGCCTGGCCGTTGTAGGGTTGAATAGGTTGAAGTCGCCACTTGGGGGTGTTTCAACTATCCCGTGGGTATAGTTTAGCCACGCCAGCGATAATCGGGAAGGCAGCGATGATCGTGAGTCGGTGAGGATATTGAATTGGTGGGTTCCTGGCACGTTTTAAGAATCTTCATCCCGATGGCTAATTTCAAGGTAGAACATGTTATTTACATGGCTTTGTTGGCAGACTTCGGTCCCATTCTAATCCACGTCCATCGTGATGTCAATGCAGTCGGGCAAAAACTTCCTCCTCCCTTGGAACAATTCATCCGTGGAAGGCTAAGGCACTACTTACTTCGGGCAGAACTCTCTCAGGTGGCAAAGATAAATTCTTGCAATTGCGCGACCGGGGGGCCTTCTGGCAATTCGAACGGAAAACACACCAGTCGAGATGGCGGAAATGGTGCGTGCAGTCGCCGCCATAATTGCTCCGAGCCACCGTAAATCACCCCCGGGCGTAGGGAATGAAACGATTGAAAGTCGATGCCACCCTTCTTGTAGCTTGGATACAAAAACTCAATCTGATTGAAACTGAAACTCGAATGAGTACAGCAACAAGAGCGATCCTCAGTACCAGCTTACCAATAGTATCTAGACTCTGCCCGCCTCTGCTCTGCTTTCTGGAGCGGCATTCGTGAAGAGGACATCATCACAAGCTTAATGTTATCTTGATAGAACTTGCGAGTCTCCAGCTTCTCTGTATGTAAATTCCTTCCAATGCCGCTATCTCTCTCCAAATCTGTGCAAATGGTATCTGAACACTTCTGCAATGAAACTGACAGACTGTAAACTTACACATCAGCAGTCTTGGACCCCGTAGCACGGTAGGAGTGATCCAGACGTTTCTGGACGCGTTGGACAACAGCCAAGTGTTTTTTTCTCAAGATGTCGTAATTTACAGCCCGAGCTCTCCTCATGCCATCCACCAAAGGAACCGCTCACGTGCAGTGCTTCAGCGGTATGCTGACTATCCCGTACGTACATTTACGTCCCAAGCAGTGTGTATACATTGAATCTCATCTCCGTGTGGATGACGCTTATGCGCAACACGTCAGCGCCACGTACGTTCCATGTGCCGAACAACGTTTAGATTGAACGTCATATTCGGACATCACGTTGATGTTTTCAGCCAGGTTCTACGTCTTTGCCATTGTCATACCTTCGAAGTGCAATTAACGGCAGTTCCAGAACTCTTTCGAAGTGAGCGCTGATTCCTCCCATTGGGCCACGATCATCTGAGCGATCCTGCCAATTGGGGGTGCATCGGGGGGTCGGTCAGTTACTACACGACTAGCTGGTAGCCGAGGATAACTCACGGAATCATTTCTGCGATCATGGCATAGGCAGATTAAGAGGCCGTTCGGGCAATCACGTTAGTGCCTCTCGCCTCATATTAAATGAGCGTGTTCCCATCCCTGTTTATTGTTGTCACTCACTCTTTCACCGACAATGCCATCCCGTCGCCGTTTGCAACAGTACGCTATCGCAGTCAGCATCTTTAGCTTGTTCTACAACACGGCAGAGGGTGTCGTGTCTATTATCTTTGGTGCAGAATCCTCTTCACGCGCACTTGTCTTTTACGGTCTTCAGTCTGCCGTTGAGGTCATCTCAGACATGCTCGTGACATGGCGTTTCCTCAGCGTCTTCAAGTCAGGCAACGAGCTAGAGAGCCTAAGCAAGACGTCTCCAAAAATTATTCGGTAAAACCCTCCCTGTTCAGATTCCCTTATCTCTTCCAAATTTTTGCCCTGGTCGCTATGCTTCACTCAACGTACTCTGCCCATTTCCGCAGAATTGAGCGCATTGCAACTACTACAATTGGCGCCCTCCTGGTCGCCCTGACCATCGCTGCTATCGGCACTTCTGCTGCTTCCCTTGCAGCACACGACCACCCCTCCACAGCCCTCCCCGCGATCCTCATCGCCGCCACTTCCACAGGTTTCACCCTCCTCCTCTACTTTGTCAAACGCTATCTCGCGCGCGCCCTCGACTCCAGTGTCCTCAACGGCGAAGCCCTCTGCGCCCTGTGCTGTACGCAACTCTCCGTTGTTCTGCTCCTCGGGTCCTTGATCTATCGGGTGTGGAAGGGTGGGTGGTGGGTCGATTCGGCGACAGCTATCGTGATCGGGCTGATGTTTGGTTGGGAGGGGGTCAAGATGCTCAGGTGGGCGCGAAGCGAGGATTTCGATGGGGGGTGCTGTACCCAATGTCATTCAAAAGACACGGCCACATCCGGATCTACAACGCCTTCGGCGGAAGCGGAGAAACCGAAAGAACCAGAACAGAAACGGCGTCCCTGTTCCTCTTCCACCGAGTGTTGCGGGTGTTCCACAAAAGAGGAAGCCGTCAGCAAGGAACAGGTTTGAGCATGCTCAGATCTGCCGGTTTATACCTCAAGGCCTCATGTCTCACACGCTGGTAACGTTGCCGAGGCCGTCCAAAAATGTTTTGTCCTCTTACAGCTACTAGTAGTACCATCTCGGAAGCACGTCACACATCATGCATCATTTTACGTTTTCTGTACACTAAGTATCTCTGAATTGTATGTAACATACTATGCTATCCAATTCCAACACTCTAACCGGAACAAGGAACCTCGAAGTATGAGAGGAACAATTTCATTCAAGGAGTCAATAAAACGAACAAGTATGGAAATCAACTGATGACAGGATATGAATGAGTCTAGCAAGCACGACGATGCCAGTGTCCGGGACGATTATTCGGAGCAGGGAAAGGAGCCCGCATCGACTTGCAGCCTATCTGCATATAGCCGCACCTCGTTCATAACCACTACTCCAACGATGGCCCCTTGAGTCCCAATTGACAAGGCCTGGCTTGAACCGACCCAGATAGGATACTAGTATGACCCGAGGAATGCTATTGGATCAACACGCATCCGAGCCACGGTTCTCAGGCTAGCACGGGTATACTTTCCATTTAAGAACCGCAGAACTACACAGCAACGGTGGTTCACAAAGCTGTACGGGGTGAATGGATCCTGCCAGGCACGCGTCCGCGCCTGGATACTGGGTTCATACACCGTGCTGTCATGTAAAGGAATAGCAACCCTATCGCGACTAGTCTGATGCTACTTATTCGACATCCATGACAACCAGGACCTGCTTTCCTTCATACCGAACAGAGTCACCCTGGGACACAATCAGAGATATGATGATGCATGATGCATAATGTCCAAGCCGAGCTCCGATCCGTCCATGCGGTTGAAGTGCTTGCACTGGCATTCCCCCTGGCAGTGGGAGACGTTGGCCAAAAGTAATCCTGAGTAGCGTCGATCGTGCATCTCACGACCGTTTTCCGAAGTCGCCAAGGAGCTAGTGTCAGTACTATCTTTAAAACGACAGCGCTCCGTAAACAAACCCCTCGCACACCCTTCAGTCGACCCGAGAACAGCATGCGAACAGATGGTCATCTATGAAACATTGACCGGGGATGGTTTTGTGTCGTGTTACGTCGATGCATCTGGGATGGTCGAGGCCGAACCAGTCGAATCAATTATCCAGAAACCTCACGCTTGTCGACCCGGTGATAGGATCAACAACGAGGTTTCGGATGACAGCGCATTGATAGGGAACACCTTCGAACATGATTCACTCGTGAGAGAGCCGATTCAATAAAACCGTTCGCTTCAGTTCGCGATGTCTGCAGCATGTGTCGAAACTTGAAAGCCGAGCGTTTGCGCTGCATGTGGTACTGACCAATCAAGAAGCCTGTATGGATTGCCGAGGCTACTCTTTTACAAGCCGACGTCCTAAAGGAGAGGTATAGCGACGCAACTTGACAAGCGTCATGTTGCCGCCTTTTCTGCTGCCAGGGGTGTACCAATTGATGGAGGTAAGGTTTCAATGTTTAAGAGCATACGACCTACAGATGCCCCTTCCCCTCGGGACGCAAAGAAGGCTCACGAACCATCGGTTCGTGTTGTGACTGTGAACCTAGACGTTTTGCTTATATTGATGTTTGAAACCAAATTCGGGTCGTTGCGTACAAAAATGATGCGCTGGGGTCTCCGCATCAATCATCATCCGTATCAGTACCAGCATACCCTTCCCTTTGCTACTTGAGGACCTACATAGAAAACCATGGGTTCAGTCGTAGCTGAGAGGTCTGGGACAGATTGCAAGGCACCTCCGATTTGTGAGGTCCAAGATGTGAAGTCGCTCTTTGGTCGCAAAGATGACTTCACGATGGCCCGCTACTGCACTGCACTACATCTGTCCTTTGCGCATCAAGTTCCGCCTCACCCGCCTCTTCTCACCCCCGACACCTTCCCTCTTGCCCCACTGCAAATATGGCACGTGACCCTTCTCGACGCCAGCTACCCGTCCTTCGTCGTCCTCCCGAAAGTCGAGCATACCCCATATCGGCAGCTCCATCTCGCCTTTCACGAGCACGCGCGCTTTGCTAAGGACCCCCGTTGGAACGGGAGTGAGAACGTGCATGTATGGCGAGTGCCGGTCGAGTTGGAGCGGTATCCCTCGGATCAGCGCGAGGCCATGGCACATCGAGAGCGCCGGATTGGGAGGTGGCTCGCCAGGCGTGTACGACAATGAGGACATCTCCTGGGACGTCGACTGCATGGGCTGAGAGAAAGAGTTGGCAGGACCATTCGAGACGAGTCCAACGATGGCCCCGTTGAGTACCCGTGTCAGCTCCGACGACACTACATCTTCATGCCCCGATCCGGCCAAGTATACACGATCGAATGCTTGCGTATAGTCCACTTCATAAGGATACCGTGCGCATAGCGGCAGCGACGTATCCCAGCTGGTGGCAATTAATTGTTTGAGTACCGGTCCTAATGACGAGGTCGGCAGTTCGGGAAACGTTGCATGGAAATACGACAGGATGTTGAGATGACGGTGGTCCGTCGGAGTGTGATACGTGTTTGTCATCTCTGCTTGGATGGCGTCCACCTTGACGCAGCTTCTTATGTTAGTTTGCGTAAGCGGAAAGAGATCCGAGAATTGTGGAACTGGCTGCGAAGGTGGTGTTGGCCACCCCTTCTCTTCAGCGCCATCAATTTCGAACGTATGCGAGGCCTCGACAACCTCTTCAATCCGTGCATTCAGATCTGCACCAAGACCTTTATTCCACCCCATTGTATTCACTACAAGTGGGATGGCATCGTATACACGCTCGTCACCAGATGGAGGGTCGTCAATTGATCCAGGAAACTGCAAATCAAGCTTGTATGTTTCCAGCAAGGACTGGATCGAGTGTAGATAATGTGAAGGGCTCGCGCGGGGTGAGGTGGATCCGATGTAGTGTGCTTGGTAGGGTAAACTCGGGTGCGTGAATGGAGGTCCTATAAAATTACACTATTTACTATCTTCAACCATTCATGCGACTGAGGAGGCATCAACTCACCGAAGGCATAGTGTTCGACTACGTTGAGTGCTACCAAACCGCCTGGCGTGAACTCGGATTGACCCAAGTCACATTCAAGGAAGGCGACTCGTCGATACCTGTATGGATGGAAACGGTGAGCAACCATGCATAACGTCTCGTGAACACTGACCGACACAACAAGCGATTTACCAACGTACGCGCCAATGCACTCTTTCCGCTCTTCTTCGGTCCCTTTACCAAGCATACTGGGGCGCGACTTAGTTCTGAATCAGGTTGCTTGTCGACTGATTCAAGCGCAGCCTCCCACGAGCTTGGAAGCACAAACGGATGAATATCCTTGGTGCAGTGGTTGACCTTTCGAGAGCAAATTGGTTGAACAGCACAATTCAGGGCGAGTCAGACACGTACAATGTATATTCTTGGGAGGTCAACGTCTGGGATGGAATTAGACTCTCGTGGAGCCTTGAAGACATTCTCGAATACCCTGCATATCCGACCGAGTCCTTCGACACCAGTATCAGCGTATTCAATCAAGATTGCGGTAACTTCTGCTCGTTGTCGGATGGCTGGTGGGATCGGAAATGTGCAAGAGCTCTCGCGATCCGAGTTAGCCCACGACAAGATGGGAATGGGTGAGGACCGAGGAGCGAAGATGATGTGTTTGGTGTTCGACGGTGACAACGTGACACCTAGAAGGGAAAGACTTCCCTGTAAAACACAAAGGGAATATGTTCCCACAAGCGCAAGTGTCTCGTTGGGTTGAAAAACCAGGATGCACGCCTTCCCGCTGGTCGCGTATTCGTTCTTCGATGCTAGGTAGATATTCCGATTGGGCACTGGGCAAAATGTGGAGAGAGGCTGAGGTTCGGGTTTTATCGATTTTGACGAGGTCAAAAGGCATGCGGGACCAAACGAGCCAGACGGTCCAGGTTCATCGTCGTCCGGTGAATCAGATATGAGTCGACTCGGTGACCAGGCGCGTCTTGTTTTCGTAACCGGGATGGATGAGAGTTCAACAGGGGGCGGGATATCCACCTCTATTTCCATCTCCTCTTCAGACGAAGAATCCGACTCTGAGCTAAGTTCGATTCTGCAAGTGGAATCGTCGACTGCGGTTCGATTCCGCGGACCTGAGGTACCACCTGAATCGAAATAGCGTGCATTTCGGTCAGGCTTTGCAGGTACATGCACGACTTTGACCTTTTTAGTTTTCGATGGGCCAGCGTTGGCCGAGACATGAGGTTTCCGCTTTGAAGTCGGTTTGTCTAACGGTTTTGACGTCCTCGGTGGTTCTGGCGAGGGCGAGGGCGACTGGGATGGGGGCGGTGGTAATGGGGGTTTGGAAGAATGCGTACTAGATGTCTGAGCTGCTGCTTTGCGCGCCGCCACCGCGCTGAGCATGTTTGAGGACGCTGAGCGTGAGCGTGGCAACTAGAGAAGGACAGACAAAAACGGAAAATCGACCCCTCTCACACTGGCGGCAACAAGCCCTGAGTAAGTACTACCGTTACTATTGACAATGATCCACATCTGCGTAGCGTACTGAAGTGGGTCTTCAAAGGTTTGCTGTCTAACGCCAGACTTGGTTTGTAAAGCACCAAGATCAGCCAACTTTCTGTTGATGTTAAAGGTGAGAATCGGTTGACCGTTGGAGAAGGGAGCTTAGTAGGCCTCAGGCCGTAAGAGTTGAGTGTCATTCCGATATGCGGCAACACCAGCTCCGTAAGGACGAGACCGAGCGTTAGAGATGCTCATAGACTTAGCCAGAGTCATTTCTTGTGGTGCATTGATCTATTTGTAAGAGCCGCAATATGCATCCTAATACAGAAGTCTAAATCTGACATGCGCGACAATCTTTTCGTTCTCTTTTCGTTCTACAAGTTGGCAAAATGCGGACATCGAAACAGGAACATGACATCATTCAGCGAGCTCCCGGAAAAACAGTGTGCGATGTTACCGGAGCTGAACTAAGCTGCTAACCGCTAACAAGTGTACGCCACAAGATCACTTTGCACCCAACGGATAGAGTTGGAGACCGAATCAGCAACCTTGTTGACGCGAGACGAACTTACTGGCTTCAATTTGGCTTCAATGTTGAAAGCTCGACAAACATCTTTGTTGACTGGTCTCACGCCTTTCCCTGTACACTGATCTGAGCAAATATTGGCTGTAGTTGCTTGACAGACAGGTGGTCAAGCGCGGTCGACACCGACATGCCCAAGACTGTGACACCTGTCTGCAAGTCCGTCACCCGGAGTCACTAGTCACTGGCGGCGCCTCGTCAAAGCTCACCTTTGCGTAAGGACAGCTCATCACTGTCAAGTGCAACGTCTGACGTTAGCCGGCGCACACCTTCGAATAGCCGTCAAAGGACCGCCCCGGTGCGGGTTGTGACCCCGCAAGTGGTTGCATTCTATATGCGTCTCATGTGTCTCTCGGATGAAAGATTCAGGAGCGTGCATTTCGGTCAGGCTATACAAGTGCATGTTGAACGACCTTACTATCGTTCGGTGAGCCAGCATTCGCCGAGACGACGCGCAGTTTCCGCCTCGAGGTCGATTTGTCTACTACTGATTGATTTCGAGGTCCTCGTTGTGCTGCGACGGGTGGTGATGGGGGTTTTGAAGAAGGGCGACAACGAAGGATACAGAAACGGAAAATCGACGCCTCTCAGACTCAAGCGTCAGCTAAAAAAACTTGTACTAAGACTGTTCTACGACGTGGAGTCTCTCTCCTCGTGTTGTACCCAATGACTAATACACTTCCTTTGACAGTGATCACCAGCTCCGGTGGACAGACGCTGCTCAACTCCGGATCCGCGACCAAAGCCGTGATCTCGACGTGCGCTGGCATCGCACCAAATAGGTGTCCGTACGCGAACGGGTTGATGTGCTTAATGGCAGTCAGTACCGCATAGTACGCCACCACGAGGGCAGGGGGAAAAACAAGACAAGGGTAAGCCAAGGTCCACGTCATAACCCGACCCGGTCACGTTCTCAGCTGGGGCTTATACAAGCTTGAGATCGCGCCTCACCTCGGATATCCGTTTCAGCAGCCTGCTCTGAGCCATGTGTAGTCCCACTACTCTCGACACGGCGAGACGTCTGGCGTGTCCACGTCGGATGGTCAGCCACGTACGTTTCAGCACTGGGTATGTGCTGTATCTCGCTTCCATAGCGCGTTTCGAACACATCCAACACCTGGTCGCTGAACTCGGTCTCAGGATCTACGAGAATCACTGCCGTCTTCGTCTTTCCGTTCTTCTGGTCATGTGGGGCTGGAAGCGTCGGGAGGAGCACGAGGGTGACGCTGCCACCGAGGGAATGCCCAATGATCACGTCGTACGTGAATCCATTTGCGAAATACGTCGAGTACAGGTCTTCGGTGAACGTTTGGCGATGGAAATCGTCAGCCGATCGATGACCATGTCCGAGCAAGTTGGGTGCTGTAACCTGCACGAACGAAGAACACATCGCGTCAGAAGAACATAATCCAACCAGCTTTGGCCAGGTTTTGAGCCGCTGTCTCCCAGGTGAGAAAAGATCAGGCATTCCCGTGGATCAAGAAGGCTCGTTTGGACGCAGCTGGGGATCCCCACTGTGTAGCAGATGGCACGGGCGTCATCGTGGGCTAACACCTGCGGGAGAGGAACGATGTCCCCGCCGTCTTATATCAGGCCATTGGCTCTACCCATACAAGATCTATTTCTGATATCGTAAGATCAAGGTCGTCCATTGTCATCCTCTGCTTCGTTCTTCGAGGTCAGAGCAGTCAGTTGATTCCAATTGAACCCTCCTAAGAAGTAGTTACACGTCAGAGTATGGTGATGATATATACAGTGCAATCGAAACACGTTAAGAATCCCGACGAGGGATGTATCGATGATGCTTTGCCACTGCCTCAGAGCTTCCTGTCGATCATGCTTTCAATCAAACCTGCCGGCGTCAAAGAGTATTCTTTCAATTCGACTTTTCCGTCCACGACGACCGTGTTCGCCTGGAGCATGATCTTGCGGGGCTATCGTCCGCCAAGTACATCGCTGTGAGGGTACAAATGCAAGAGTGAAAAGTCAACCCACCTGCTTCTTCCTCAGGACGAGATCTCTGAGGTCGGTCAGCCAATCCTTGGGCGGCGTCGTGAGGTCCGTGTAATAGGCCCTCGCACCAGGTCCATCAGCCACGCTCTTGCGTATCTGCAATTGACGAAGGAGCTCTCCCATGACACTGCTGCCATTTCTGAGGACATTCTGACGGTCGACCTGGGGCGAACAGTCAGAAGGACGTGAGGAAAATGCGGTCAACCACACAAGATACATACTTTGACGTAAGCATCTTCAAGGTTGCCTTGCGCGTCACGGACTGTCTCAAGTTTCACCAGGCCTCCCAGCTCCATGAACTTGGTGATACCAAGCCTTGCGCGTTATCGTGGATCAGAACCTCCACCCGTGGTGACTAATCCCATTCGCATACCTAGCTTGCATATGGGCCTGCCCGTGCTTGCCTGTTGATGGATCATAAAACTCCAGACCACGAATACCGTTGCGAGCCATCAAGAGGAATGATACGTAGACGATCTCTTCACGATCTTGCGGATCATCATACTGCATTGGGATCAAAGAGCATCGAATTCAAGCCTATTTCGGAAGCTTAACCACTTACACCCATGATGCTCAGGATTTTGTCGTTGTTTGCAACTACGCCAGATCGAAAGTTAAGTTGACCGAGTGCACAATAGGTGGGGCGAAACTCACGATACATAGCCACGGCTTCTGCGCGGCATTCTTCCATTGACGAAGAAATTTCCCCTAGGACAGAACCAGGGGTCTGGCCAGGCTTGTACCACGTATTTCTGCATCAATTGTGAAGCTGCGTAAGCTACGAACAGACGAAACAGAGAACGAGACCTCACACTTTCTCCCCAGTGAGTGGATTAATGGTCTACCCCAACAGAGATGAGTCGGCAAAATTCACGCGACGGCATGGTCATCGACAGTACCTCAGGATCAAAGTTAAACGTCCCGTCCGGATTCTCAGTAAATAACTTGCCGGATCCGTGGCCGAGTAGCTCATGGTTGGCAACCTGGAGCTCAAACGCACGGGAATCCCACTTGTTGTACAGCTCAAGGTCACTCTCGTGTATGAACGTCACTTGCTCGTCTGGTGTGCGCAATTGTTAAGTATTGACCATGGTCCCCGACCAAAACTATGACGTAAGGATTTCTGACTTACTGGGAGCTTTCGCTGCAAGGATATTCTGCGCAAAACAAAGCGGAATTAGACACGTTTGCGAGCGAAGGTTGTGCAATCTTACGGAAAGAGAGACATTCTTGAATCCAACAGATTCACGGATGGAATAGTAATTCGGTATCTAGGATATCGTTTAAATGGTTAAGGGCACAATGTCGAGCCATTTACATTGATTCCAACGGGTATACCTGCAAATCACGAGGCGTAAGCAGGTTGACTTCGTGCTGGCAGCGAGGCTTACCTCCGGTCGCGAAATGAAGAATCTCGAGAGCAGTAAAGTCTGGCTTCTTGAACTGATCTACCTCGAATGCAGGTCCCCAAGGGAGAACTTTGATGAGTTCAGGAGCATCGTTGACGAGTTTATCGTATTTGGCGCTGAGGGCTTTATTGACGATGGCAGTAAATCCTAGCATGATTTGAGTAGATTGGTTATAAATTAGCAATACCGCACACTGACCTTCCCATTCAGCACGACCACCGTACGGGTCTACATAAGTCTCGATGAATCCAATGTAGCTCTCCACGACGGGCCCAATATCTTTGACCCATGAAGTCGACCCTTTTTTGTGTTCCTCGATGGAACCCGTCTCAAAGCTTCGGCACGTTCAACACGAATAGACAATTATGACCAGTATGAAACCTACGATTTGATGTAACTATCCAACATGGCAGTTTGGTTATCATTTGCCGTGTATTTCTTGGCCTGTTTGCATCTCGTTTAAGTTGTGTGCATCATCACAAGGCGATGGAACTCACTTCCTGCAGGGCCGCAACAACCTTGGTGAGTGATTCCGAAAAATCACCATATTCGACTGTCAGTTTTCCCCGTAAAGTCAATTCATGGGATGTTGAAGGTTGTTTTTGAACCGAAGCGACAAGGAGAGTAAAGTCGCCTAGACTATTTTTGCGAACACTTTACGACATAAATCAGTGTAATATTCGTGGAAAGATGGCCCTTACCGGGTGTTCAAGATGTCGATCCCTAGCTTTTCGGCAGCTTTTTGCACATCAGCGACTTCCTCGTCCGTGATTACTTCACCGAAGTAGTAGTTAGATACGTGACCCTCTGATCGCTTTCCGATGGTCAGGGAACTCTCCGGGGTTGTTGAGTATATATGCGCTTTGAGCTGGGTCAAGTTTACGCATGGCTCAGAGCAAAGGAAGATTTGGGATGACTGACTTGATCGAAGAGCGGGACCGCGTTAGAAGCGTTCGAAGAGGTTGCAACAACCTTGGTAAAGTCATCCTTAGAGATACGAGGGATGATCTTGGTGAAGCCGAAGCTCTTGTAGTTTACCAAATTGTGCAACACCTATGATATATCTAGATGAAAATGGAAATCAATGGCAAAAGATGAGCTTGCGCGAACCTGCATCGTGTACTGAAGGAGGTCCTCAAAGGCTTGCTGGGTAACGCCAGACTTGGTTTGTAACGCGCCAAGATCAGCCAGCTTGCCGTTGGTGCTAAAAGTGAGGATCAAGAGATCAAATAGGCTGGTTGCTTGTGGCGTCCACTGCCCCTGAATGATGCGAGCTCCAGCCCAAGATGCTTCACCGATATAGTGTGCATACAACTTCTCCTTTTCGCTATTTTTCTGTCAGGACGTATACGCGAACGATAAGGTGGTGACGAACGTGAGCTGAGCGAAGGACTTGGCAACCTCGACTCTGCAAATTGGAGACGCCTTGTCTGCCAAATACCTCTCAGCTGCGAGTGAAGCCATTGTTCTCCAAGTCGTGAAGCGGTAAAGGGAGGGATATACCAGTGGTGCTGGTATGGATAATGATCGATGCAGAGAAGCGCGCCTCTGATAAGATGTCGACCCGGCAAGAAGGCGACTGCCAATCCTGCGCAACATCTGCCCTTCTGGCGTATCTGTCGGTGTTCGGATACACGGTCCAGGTCACGTGGTTGACTTCACACTAGACTCTTGAAATGCATTGACTCGGACAACGAGACAAACATTTGCGACAGGAGGCTATTACTAGTAGTACATGTTACGGTACTTTGCATAGGACATTCAAAATATTTAGATTAGTAACCGTGGCCATAAACAACGTTTCGAGAACCTTGTATGCAACACAGGTGAATTAATGTACTCAGACTTGGAGAGGCCATCTCTCAGACGAAGTGCCAGGAGACGTCCACCCTACCGATGCTCAGATGGGCAAACTTCTCGAAGAGACTTGGAGACAAATCTTGGATATCGATGAGAGATTGCATTTGGAAGAAAAATAAATGGAGCGTGAACATACCTAGATCGTACTCGCTGCACGCCCTGCATTTATCATGCACCATGCCGTATGCTGTCACCCCATTCGCGGTGATTTCGACCCACTGCAGGACGAGATGAGAGGTCGGTGGTATCAATCATGACAGAGTACTTACTTGACCACAATGCTTTCCTGGATATCCTGGTCCAAACTCCGGGAATGAAAGGGCGACAATGTGCTGGCCGTCCGTGTTCCAGTGACCACATGCGCCCAAGCCGACGTCAAACCATGTCCCCTGAGTATCCAGTTATCAGTCTTGGGTCATAGATGGAGTCGAGAAGCCGGCTCACACTTCCGGTGTACGTTTGTAGGTCGAGTGATGTATTAGTCGGCATTGGTGCTGCGAACACCGACAGGGAGAGGGCGCTCAGAACAGTGAAGATGGCAGTCAGGAACATAGTGAGAGATAGAGCAAGAGACGGAGTGTGATCCAGGATGTTGCAAGTGATGAAGAGCTCAGCCCTTACGCG
>JBBPOB010000384.1:0-17703 GCA_038091275.1 Tylopilus subfusipes | reverse complement strand
ACGCGGTAGTTGATTATCTGCGCTCCCGCGAGCGTCGGATGCCGGTCAAAGACCTTTTGCGGGGGTGACGTCTGGTCTCCAATTGACCAATGATACACCGAGGTCTCGGTGACCATGCCTATGGTCGTCTCGGATACCCACTTCCAGAACACGACGTCCTCGTTGTTGGTATGAGACTTGACCTTTTGCTTGGTCTCAATGTTGAAAATCTGCAACGTCCGGCCGGCTGTGAAAGTAACTGTCAGCTTCACGGTCCCACACGACAAGTTAGAAACACACCCTTTAACGCGAGAACTTTCTTGGAAGGGTGCATGATTGCAGAATCAGCACTGATTGGCCTCCGAAGAACATTGTTCGCGTCGGCAAGGTCGATTATGACTACTTGATTCTGTTCGTTAACCTTTTCCCGTACACAAATAAAGTGGTCGGATTCTAGGGTCAAGGTCTAGAGAGGGTTTGGTCGGATGATGTGGGTAGATCTAGAACCGGTCGCAACTCACCTATGAGGCAAGGAGGAGGGCAAGAAACCAAGCAGATTGAGCATGTCACCGTGTAACAGGGTTGGCCACGCGTACCTGGAACGAGATTGAAGCTGGCTGAATGCCCAAACTGGAGAGCTGGAGATGCTCGCAGAACGAGATGGGTTTCGAGACGTCCGCCATGATCAAGGTGTCGTTGACGGCCGTGCACGATAGCCGGGGAGAAAACTGGTCGAATGTCGGTTGTTGAGCTCAGCCAACGGCAAGGGCACTAACAATTTGCGGTTGTTTGTCTCACGCTCATGACTGCGGTGATGTACTACTAGTACTCCTCAGACAGGACCAGTGCTTCCCCCAGTTCCTCCCCTTCCGACGCTGTGACTGGTGGAGGTGTGTTACCATAATACAGACGCTGCGCCATGATCGCTGTATTTCACGGACAGTTGGTGACACGTACAGGATGCGTGTCGGCGTCGCGACTCACCTGTGTCTACGGACAGTTGAAATACCGCACAGGCCTTGAACTGCAGGGAAGATCCCTGCACGAAAAAGTACGCTGTCCTGGATTGGTGACGTCAGAGGATACCAGTCGCAGGTCCAATGAATGATCCTACTTGAAAGCGTCTCCTCCCACCCAACCGATCAGTGTGGAAGCACGGAATCCATACAGCGACTTGCGCTTGTAATTACTGCTCAGACAACGCACATGAGGCCGTCTTTCGTCTTTGTGATCCGCAATTGAACAAACATACCATATGAGTTGCGGGACGGGCAGTGTACTCTCTAATCCCAGAGCGAAGAAGCCAAGTAGAGAGATATAGAATTCGGACCGCCCGAATATTAAGAACATTATCGCCGAGCAGAGTCTGAACAAAGTTAGAGTTGTTGCGAACACGGAGTATGTAGCAGCTTCTTACATGATGACCGCAAGACATTCAATGTATTGTGTGTATGACGACCACTGCCAGAAAGAAAATGGTCGTGGGGACGGTGCGTAGCTTCGTGTAATCGTTTTTGGGCGATAACGGAGGCAAATGAACAATAATGCGAGCTGTCGATTTGACATGATGGTCACACGATTTCATTGTTGTGTGCATGCTCGGTGGGGCGTACCTGCGCGACAACCATAAGAATCGACTGAATGAGCAAGGCAAGCTGGAAGCGGGCACCCAGCCAGAAAAAACACCGAGTGATATTGGCAATCAACCTGATCGCACGTAACGTTAGTGTGTTATGCAAACGGCGGTTCTAGCGGGCTCACAGAATCGCACAGACGTCACGAGAAAAACCTGTTGACTCTCTAAATAAGCGGTCATGAATAATTGTCCCTGTGCGAGGTATGTGAGATGGCTTACTTCTTTCTGACGATGGACACCCCTTGGTCCACGTATACGAGAGGAGGGCCAACGGCCATCCCGACGGAGGAAAGTGCGGCAATCCATGAAGGAATCATTGGCAGACAGATCGAAAGTATCTTGGATGCGCTCAGGAACTGCGGAGCGCCTCTCGAATCCTCAAGTCGGCGGTATGGCTGACATGACTAACGGTCGCTAGTGAGGCTGCGCGTGGCGACCGCTGCGTCAGCAGCAACTTGACGTTCTCCCAAGCACCAAGGACTCTGGTTCTCACATCGACGATGTCTGGAAGCTCGTTGGGCTTTGAGCGCTCGTCCGAGGGACGTGGCGGGCTCGAGTGGATCTCCTGAGCTGGGCCGCAGGCATTAATGAGTCTCGATCGCGACTTCGCAAGCTTCCACCCACATCTAGATCTATGGCGACCGTTCATCGATGCATTGACCAGCGTGGTTCCATCAGAGGTCAACGTTGAGCGTTCAGTCTCATCTCGGCGTCAGAGCGAATCGGATTTCATCATACATCACGTCTGCGTCTTGTTTAAGGTTTCATATTATCATAAACGCTGTAAAGCGCCTCGTTTCTCCGCACCTCATCACCCCCGCAATGTCAATTCGCTCAAGATTTTTGGATTCCCATCTTGCTGGTGCGGCGATTCAGCCCCCAATATAGGTGTCGTCCCATTCATATCGAATATTCTCTGATTCAACACACGATTGTCACGGTAGCCACTAGCAGGTGCATGACGAATGACCATCAATATTGGAATTTATCATTCCACACACCCGAATGCGAGCCAATACGAGGTGCTCTCGTGCTGCTGGGCGACTCCACCGATATCCCGCAAGCTTCACTACCAGGTTTGTGCATATCTATGAACCTTGAAAGTCACGCTCTCTCCTTGTCATCGAACATCATCGCGTTCTGTAAGCGACAATTTTTTTTCTTTCCTTCACTGCAGTCGGAAATACCCTCCGTCGAAGCATGGATCCCACCATACCCACAACCTCGCTTAGCTTTCTGCGGCTGTCTTCCTCCCCTTTGCCTGCAAGGTGGCGTGGGGGCCATAGTTTTGATCCCACCTTGCTTTCGCAGTCATCCATGACCGCACTTCCTCCTGCCTGTTGTAATACAACGAGGAGCAGAAGAGACATCAACGTGATGCTACGCTTGCAGAAATAATGAGGAAAATGGGTAAGCAGCACCTCCGCCTGGATGCCCTCATATCATGTCGTCGTCGAGCTTCTTTCTATCCCACACACAAAGAATTTGCGATTGCGAAAGCGTACGCACGTTGGATCCCCTGTGACTTGACGGAGATTTCTCAGAGAGCTTTCTGTTTACGAGGGCTCGTTTCTGTCTGGTACGCTCTGCGGTGCAGCGGACGTCGAGAATGGGATTCGAGGCCAACAGAGGAACTGCAGGTGGGTGGTGCATGTCCATTTTGCAGAAATCATACCACGGCATAGGTCCGGACGGCGTGATCGGGTCACACGTTGCAAATTTTCTGGAATGTACTCAATCTCCCCTCTTGAATCGTTTTGACGACGAGCATATCGTAATGCACCGGTGCGCTCGGTGCTAAGCATACGCATCAGGCTTCGCAGGTGCCAAGACGGACCCTCGCATGCTTCTCGCCAATGGCTGTGGACAAGGAGCCTAGCCCTTGACCCTTGCAGCGATACTTATTTCTGAGCATTGCGACGTCTGCTGCCACGCAGCATGGAACACTCCCTTGTTCGAATGAATTCGACGCCACTAGATAACGGGCAATACCTGTTTTGGCATTTGAATAGTGGTGGGGTTGGTCTTCATAGGTATCTGCAATGAAAGGATTCGCGATTGGACCATGACGACGAGTCACAGAACTTGTCCAAAAGAAAGAGGAGGAGGAGGATATCTGTGAGATCCAGTGTGACGCAGAGGGTTCAGGCTGGACAGAGGAGGCTATTTTTGGGGTTGACACACCTCGTTGCTCAACCTTTTTAAACCTTTGTGTTGGGGTAGACTACTACATCGTGTAGCACTCGGCCGTCGAACGTGCCCTTCCTTGTCCAACTCTCTTTCGGTCCTAAAACGACATCCGTTTCATATATCCTTGACGTTTACTTCCGCTCCCATGTCGCCGCCTCTTAGCGAGCTCTCTCATGACCAACACCATTCTCCGCCGGCCCCGACAGAAAGCTTCGAGCAGTACTATGACACCTACTCCACCCTCGCCGTCCCAATAGGTCCCGTCTCCGATTTCTATACTTCCGAAAATCTCTACCTATGGCAGGACATGGACGGCATTTATCACTGGGCTGACGCCTCCGCGAGGTCCGATAGCTCCCTGGGGTATCCATACCCCTCGTACTACCCATCCACATTCACCTCTGAGGTGATTCAACCGGTACGTCCCCGTTGCCATATTTTGCTTTGCAAACGCTGAGACCCGTCGGGCTAGTCTGACTACCGACACGGCGATCTCGAGGAGCCCTCACAACCTGCCGCTACGCAGGACAACTCGTACATTTTTCACTTGGCCCAACAATTCAGGAGTGGTTCGGGCCGTCCACAGGCCCAGGACCATCGGTCCAGCATTGCGCGCGCGAGCGACAACTTCCTCGCACAAGGGTCTTCCATTTTTAGTGATGGGCACTCGTCCTCCCGACGTGGAAGCACTCTGGAATACCAGTCATCCATTCCCCGTCAGTCCAGCCCTCAGCGTGACCCTCGACCACCATCGAGGAAACGTTCGAGGGAAGCATTGGTTGAATCAAGTTACCCCGTTAAGGTTAGTACGGCGGCGTTAATCTTAAATTACAATCTTTTGATGTCCCGACGTCCCAATCTTAGGAAGAAGATGATAACACCCATTCATCTTCTTTGCCCGCAGCGAACGCGTGTCGTCTGCCAAAACCACCTATGATAGTGCCATCACAAGTTCTATCTTCGTCCTCTATTCGGATCCCACACCTTGGTGATGCTACCACTTCTTTGAATGTTAAATCCCACCATGAGTCACGCTTGCGTCCAGAAGAGCGCTGCATAGTTCCAGTTCCGAAACCCACAAGCAACAAGAGGATCCATCGTTCAAGCGAGGAGCTTGTTCGACAAGAAAGTGCTGTCCTGATGCCCACAACGTGGGCCATCCCTGACGATCAGGCTATCAAAGGGACAAAGAAACCTGGTGAACAGAAGAAGCAGGCCCTAGCATGTTTGTTCTGCCGAGAGAGGAAAATCGCGTGTGGCCGACCCCCTGCCCACAGCCCTGACCAGACGTGCAAGTAAGACCACAACCGTCGTATTCCAGCTGGGAATCCGAATGCTGACGTTATCGTTATTGTTAGCCAATGTTTACGCCGTCGGATCAAGTGCGAGTATCCCACTGAGTCCCGGCGTGGACAGCACAAGCGTCGCCGTAAGCCAGTGGACGGTGAACCTGCCAGTCAACCCACCGTCCGTACGAACTCGACGACGAGCGTACCATCAACAACAACTGCCTCTTCGTCTACGACATTAACGACTGCGACGCCATCCGCATGAACAGAGAGCAAAAGAAGGATACCTCAATCATCATAATCATTGTCGCGCAACGTTCATATTGCAAATGGCCCACGTCACATCACCTTTGTTCGCACGGCATCAACTTTGTCAGAACCAATGGAAAGACCTATATATCGCAATAGATTCGACGTTTAAATTATTTAATATTCAGCCTTTTCTGGCTCACGTCCTTCCTTGACGCTAGGCTCCATGTGAATAGGTTGTGCTTTCTTATGGCATATAGCCAGCTTTTCCTCATGCATGACCTTGCTGTTTCATGCCATTGGTCGGTACACGATTAGGGTAAATAGTTTTTGTTATAGTTTACATTATATGTTGGACTAGAGCGCTGCATGCAGGTAGACTCAAAGTAGACAGACACTACTTTATAACATGCAACGTTGCAACACTTGGCTCTACAATTTTGCCGTGACCTATTCGGCCCTCGGACATTGTTCAGCTCTGGACAATATATCGGTCGTTGAAAGAACGCTGAGCTCCATATCGGCTATGCCCGATCAGGCTACTAGGTATGAGCCTGTTTCTATAGACTAAAAATTTATATGAAGAAAAGAAAGCACATTGCCTTGGTTCTAGAGATTAATCAGCCCAGCCAATGCATTCAGACGTGATAACACATGCATCACCGCGGTTGACACCGTGACACAGCAAGTACTGTGGGCCGATCAGACTGCTCCAGGGCCAAGAATGAAAAAGTGGGTACTACTCGCCCCTTGTCATGCCTATCACACAGGACGCGCGGTACAGGGCGAAAACCACCACATTGTCATCTAAATCGAGCAAAATGGCATGTTCGGGTTCGAATCGTGGTTACTGAATGTGGTTGGGATGACCCCCCTGATCGTCTCTTGTCAGACAAAGTTTCTGCACACACAGGTCCAGTCCAGACCCCGGTGTCAGTGTCAGGTCAGATGGCCTGACTGCGTATGTATGTCAACCCTTGACAGCGGCTACTAAGTACTAAGTCCCCAGATCGATCGTTGACTAGTGGGTGGGCGATACTGGCAATGAGGTGTAGAGTTGACACTGGGCTCCACTGGTGCGGGTGCATGCTGCCCACGAGGCAACAAGTACTACCGTTGACATGGAGTCGAGCGGCCCACCTGGTCTTATCTTCGAATGTTGGACTCGGAGGCTGTTTGGATAATCGAGTCGGATCTTGGGCTCAAAAGCGTCATACAGGTCGCCGCGATAAGATCGGCGAGCATTTTAGATTTGCATTGCGACGACGCCGCTGACGAGTCGGAGGCAGTATTCGGCTCGTCTCATTGGGTACTTGTAGGCATATTCCAAGACCATCAAGCTGATTGTGTTCAATCGTTCGTCAACTTCACTCTCTATCCACGGGTGGGGGATGTGGACCGAGGCGAAGCGCCACACCAGGTGGCTGTCACACAAAAGCCTCGTGCATGCATATGTATGATACAGCTTGTACATCCCGGTAGAGTTCCTCATCAGAAAGAGGTGTGGAACACGATCGAGCCGCGGTATATCCAGCAGTAGATTAAGGCACCAAAAGTTAATTGAAACAAAAGTAGGACGAAGAGAAGAAAGAGGTAACCACTAGCCGACATGTGTTTCGTCCAAAGCGCTCATAATCACGTCTTCACCGGGCGTTGATGGTGGCGGTGGAGTCTCTCCGAAGATTTGAAGGACTTGCAGCTTGTGCATGTTGCGAGGAAGGCATGGAATTGGGATGTTCAGGAATCTTCTCAATTTCTTTCTTCGCAGCTTGCCACGCCTCAAGGTTCTGGGGGAATATGACTGAGATTGCAACAGCGTATCTTAAAGCAGTAGGGTCCTACCTTCTTGCACCAATCCCTATGGCCTCTAGCCATATCGATCGCCATCTCTCGAAAGTCCGCAACCTTCTGACGCTGAAATCGATCGAGATCCGCTTGTATCGTCGAGCTGGAATACTTCAGGTCTTGCGCCGTCAAATGAAGCGCATCCTCAAGCTTCGAGCCACGATACCGTCGTCAAAAAATATCCGCCAAAAGCAATCAGATATCCTTACCTGCGAAATCGTCTCGCGGGTTTTGCCAATACTGTTACGCCTCGCTGTTTCCGGGTCTACGTCCATCATGCCATGCAACGTATAGCTGAGTGCATTCAGAAAACCCATTCCAGGAGCACGTTTCTTGTGAGGGCTCGGGCCAGGGTGCGGTGGAAGGTATACCGATCCGGGCTCGTCAGGGTTTTCACTCGATTGTCCCTCTGACTGCGGATTCGTCAACCCATTGACGCGACCGCGTGCGAGGGCCTCCTCAAGCCTCTTTGCTTCCCTTTCACTTTTCTCGGACTCCTGCAACATTTCACGCTTGCTCTCCAGTGCATCTTGCGTCATCTCGTATTGCACATGTTTCTGATGCCGATATATAAGAAGCCTTTTGATGATAGTGGCGAACTGCGTGTATTCGTGCAAGGGCTCAGAGAAGTTCTGCTCGAGCTCTTGGAGCTGCGATGACGTCAGAAACAATACAATACATTTGTGAAGGGTGAAACAAGATGAGATGCACGCACCAATCTTGTTGTCGACATGTATGACGTATCGACGGCTTGCCCGGTTTTCTCCATGGCACTCGCAAGAGTTCCGCTTTCATTAAGGCTAAAACCGTTCAGGGCAGCACCTAGCTCTGAAAAATCCTGTGCAGTCTCTGCGTCATGAATGAATAGATTGCTGAGTGAGCTATACGGACATGGAGGGATGTCATACCTGACCACCGCTTCAGTGTCCGGCGTGTGACCTTTTCCATCGGACCGCTCAGATGATTCGCAAACTTGTTCGTGAACACTTCCGAGTCAATAAACCGTTGGTCTGGGTTCCGCAAAGGATGTGTCGCCGTTGGATTGGGTAGTACTGCGTAGGCGGGGGACGCGCTCGGATCTGTAGGATTGTGCGCAGGAGCCTTTAGGATGTTCTTTGGTAGCATTGACAGTGGTGGTGAGTTGAGCACTTCGGTCTACAACGTGGTTAAAGATTGCTCGACGCAAAACGAGCACCCCGCCCACCCATGAGACTTCGCCTTCCAAAAATCGATGGAATACGTGTTCGTTGGACAAGATGGGGTGACGAGCGATGCGGTTTAGGAATGTTTGCAACATGCGCTTGCGCCGGGCAATCATCGTGGCGTCCTCCTTGGCTTTCGCCTGCTTGGTAGCATAGTCTCCGATGGTCTGCTTGGAAGGGATTGGGGGGATGATGAGCGTTGGATAGAGCTTCACGAGGTTCAGGCGGAGAGACTCGAATTCAGAATAGCGATGTCTGGCTTCTGCGGTCTATTACATGTGAGTCCACGTGAGACGCTCGATCGGAGGGGCTGTGGAGAGCCTTACCCCGGCGTGGATCACGTATGTGATGTACGGCGTGCTGGAGTTGAGGGTCGTCTTGTGTGCATCGGTTATCTTATCGCGCGCGCGCATTAGGAGACTGGTCAAGACAGATGGCGAGCGGGCACACACCAGAATCTCTGCGTCTTCTCCAGAGTGCAGCCAGCTGTCTCTGTAACAGCAAAAGTCGCCCTTGAATGTTTGCTGAGGCTGCCGTTGAGCTGCTGAGGAGGGGGATAGTCTGTTTGGAGAAAGGAGACGGGCGGTGTTGGGTGGGGGAGAGGAGGGTGCTGATATGTTGACTTTGGACGTTGAGGACGTCTCTGAGGAGACGCGGTCAATGTCGCTCTCGAAAGGGTTGTCGTCCTCGAAGGTGTCCATCGCTGCTCGTTGTCGGTGCACCGCGACGGGCGTCGGTGAGCGTTGCGGGTGAACGTCGCCAGTGGCGTCGGTGAGATTGTGCCCGGGTACGGTCGACACGGTCGAGTATGATGCTGCGCCAGACTGGACTGCACCTGCCATTTTTGGTTCTACTTATCGTCTACCCAAATACGCGGAAACCCCCTTGCAACGCCGCATTCACCTCCTCTTGCAGCAACTCGTCCGCCGTCTCTCCTACCTCCTGCATCGCGCTCTCAAAGCCTTTGCCAAGCAGCGACGCAAACAACTCGTCAATCTGCTCCTCGTGCCAGTCCTCCCGCGCCATCACTGGCACCATGAAATTCTGCATCTTCTCATGGACCTCGTGGCTGAGAACAGAGTGAGCGAAGAACCAACACCCGCAACTCGTGTTACCGACCGAAGTTTCCGTCCCTTGCTAGCTTTTGTATCCACCTTTATCTTTGCCTTTTTCTCCTTTTGCACCGCCATCCAATCATTGTTTCCACCCGTTTTGTTGCCTCTCGCATCAATAATGTCACGCAGCAGCTGATGGTAAAAGTCGGTGTCGTCAAAAACGTTGGGGTCTTCTTTTTCCCGCTTCCCGCCTTCATCCGTGGCGCTGACCCCTAGTCTCCTTCCCTTGCCACGGTAAATCCTCGTTCGAGCGAGCACTTTACTATGGTTCGCAAGTGTCTCGTCGATCAGATGTGTTGCCGATTTGATGTGCTGAGTCGTTCTCGAAAATGCATTGCGGTTGGTTGGAAGGAGAACCGACGGTGCAACAGCTTGGATTTTGGACGACCATTTGTTCAGCGTTTGCACGAGGTGGGGGTGGTAACTACGCTGGGTGTAAGATACCTTTTCCACCAGCAAACAAACGGGCACGAACGCATATTCATATTCTGATGCCGCGTGGCTGGCTTCGCGTAGTTCTTCGGCATAATCAGTCACTGAGTGATCACTTTCAGTGCTTCTCCGACGTTTACGCGGAGGAGGCTGGATAGACTCATTTACTGAGAGCAGACGCTAAATTTGTGTGAGCGCGCATTGTGTCTGTGAGAAGGGGCACACCTCCTGAAAATCAAATATCTCGCTTGAGAGCAATCGCGCTTCCTCCAACATTTTCACGAGTGAGATATGCACTTGCTCATTGGCAACGATTTCCAACGGCTGCCGATCCATGAGACGATTTTTAGACAGGAAAATGAATGACGACTTGCAGGGGGTAGGTAATTTCCAGCAGCGACGGATTTTTGTAGGCGAATGCGGGCATCAAGAAGAGAGTCCCAAAGGGCCTAAACGCGAGATATAGATCGACAAATAACGCCAGAGGAAAAGGACTTGCAATCTGTCTCGAAATGGCATTACCCTTTTTACTGTCTTCTTCTCGAGATTTACGGAGACCAGAAGTCAAGTCATTATTTTGCGTGGGGACATCAGAAGGCTCCGTTGACACGTAGGTGGCAGTACGTTTGTCCACCCCGCGCTTGACCCCCGTATCTTGATCAACGGTACGCGTCTCCAGGTGCACCTCCGAGACATGACTGCCTGATTCCGCATTCTCACCGGCAGAGTCACTTTCGCTGTCATCGGATTCGTCAAGCATCAGCTTTCGCGAGGTCTTAGCACCATCGTATTTTGGATCTGAGAGACTATGCAATGGGTCTAGTTCATAGTCCGCATTCACGTGCCCCATTGACGTACCCGACATGAAAGTAATGTGCACGGGCTGCACTGTTATCTGCGACAATCGCATTATCAATATTGGGATCGATACCCTGGACGTCCTCGGGGTCAACCTCTGCATGGGGTCAGCTGGGAGTGGAAAAAGGTGGAGAACCGACTTGCCAACTGGAGCGACGTCCTCGAGCTGGGCGATTTGCTGGGCGAGGGACAAGCCTGTCAAGGATTGCGAGGAGTTCGCCGGTATGTCTGACGATGAAACTCACGTTGCATTGTGCTATGGTATTGGTGGACCTGGGAAGACTTCTGAGAAGTCGTTTGAAGGAGTGTCGCTGATAGATTTCGCACCAGCCCTGGGCTTGTTTACATAATTTTTACTACACCAGATTTCTTCTTCTTCACCGTGACCACCGTCCCAAGCGACACACGACCGAGTGGCCTGTAGCCACTAGCAGACTTCACTCACAACCTAGACAACTTTCAATCTGGATTTTAAACAGTCTCCATGTTTTTTATCCCCGAAAAATGCACAGAAATCGTGTTTCAGGTGAGTGTCCATTTTTTTCGTGGCAGCTCATTTTGGAAGTTTTGCCCGATTCTTGCCCCTTCCTCTCCAACGCCATCAGGCTCTTTATCTGTCACGCGACAGCTCCCGTCGCACGCGTCTTGTGCCACAGATTTTTTTACATGTAATATGATGACCTGTATTTTGACTAGACATTCCTCCCCTCCTTCTGTGATCCCCCTCGAGGCCCTCATAAATCCACTTCGACGTCTTTCCCTGTCCCCCATACGTACGCTTGTATGCTCACCCCCACACCTACGCAGGCCATACAAAAAATTCTCCCTCAGCAATGCCGCGTTTCCCCAAGCGTACCGCCGCCGTCGCCGTAAATCATCTCTTGCCAGACGACGACGACGACAACGACATATGTCCTGTGTGCGATGGCGATTGCACCTGCAACAACAGACCTCATCCCCTTCTCCCGAACGTGGGGAATGGAAGTGCGCACTTTGTAGCTACACCGACCGCATCAACGGTTTCCGCCGCGCACGCTCTCGGGGCACAGCCCCTCAAAATCAAACTTACCGTCCCACCCAGTATTCAGAACAAGGCGCGTTCGCTAACATCCGCGCCAAAGAAATCTCTCATCGAAGATTCTCCTGCAACGTCCAACGGAGTTGCTGGAAGCAACCCCGTACCATGTCATCTTACCAGCGCCTCTCCCACCGCTGGTCATGGTCAGCACAGTTTGTCAGACGCCGCAGGCCAAAAACGCAAGGGTCGTCTTCCAAAGGCTGTCGCGATTGTACGCGCCAGGACGGCAAATGTGGCTTCAAATCGGAAAAATCGCGGCAACGAGGACAACACGCCACCACAATCACAATCACATCTATCATCGCACACTCATGCTCAGCGATCTGTCACATCACCGATTACACGCCCACAAGCCGAGACTTCAAAATCAAATTCAGCTGCCTCGAGGCAGACCTCAAAATTTCAGGTCAAAGGCACGATCGCCAAGAAATCGGCTTTCGCAGAGGAGCGGGACTCTCTCAGCGACCTCACCGATTCTGACCTCCAGCCAAACGTCGGTACCAGCCACGACGACGACGACGGCGATGATGCGTCTTCGGGCCGCTTTCCTACCTTTGTCTCGGCTGATGGATTGACATCGGAGGCCTCGGACTCCTCCGACTCTGACTCTGACTCCGACACGTCTGGTTTCGGCTCTGACTCCTCGCTAGCAGCAGAAGAAGAGAATTATATCGTCGCGGAACAAAGGCGTCACGACAAGGCCCGCCTTCGTCGGGAGTTGCTAGGTGACGATATTCCCAGGACCAAGGATCCCAACAACAATTGGGTCATCCGCCCTCGGAAGAAAAGTGTTGGCCTCAGTGATGTGGACATGGAGGGTGATACCGACGATATTACGGAGGAGGAGGAAGAAGAAGAGGAGGAAATGGAGGAGGACGAGGAAGACGACGAGACGGATGGTCGGGCTTCAAGAGGGTACGCTGGCCTCGTGACCGGGTGGTCGGATGATGAAGAGTCCAGTTTCGATGCTGATCTGTTTTTCGCCAACCTCACAGATACGTCGTCTGACGACGGCTCATCTGACAGCGACGGCGTTCACCTTCATGAGTCCGCTACCGACCCTTTAGCTAACAGCGTCACCAGCTTGCAGAACGTGGACTTCGAAGTCACGGAGGCGTGGGACGGACAGGTCGTTTTCACGAATGGTTCAAACGACGGCCACGGTGCTCTCGATCTCGCATTCGAGGCCAACGCAGCTCAGTTGCTTGCATCAGACAGCGCTTCCATCAGCCACGACAGTGACGTTGAAATGCGCACCAGCAACGGTGCAGATGGTGACTTCGACGACGGTGATTCTGAGCTCGGGGAAAGTGATGGGGACACTACGGAGGAGGAGCTCGTCGACGAACAAGGACTTCCCACATCCCGTGCGATGAGACTTTTCCGGTGGCCCATCAGCGTCTCATCTATCAACCCCATGTCAACGGTCAGCCCTAATGTTTCACCCGCTCCGTTCTCTAGGCGGCAACCGCAGTCTACTACGCTAGAATCGCCCCGCCCCGCTGACATCCTGGCCGGTAAGGTATTCTGGGAAGAGACGAACGAATCACAACCAGATAGCGCGGAAGGTAGCGCTGGGGAGAGCCCCCGCCCTGTTGTCGGAGGTGGGATGCCTATCATGGGCCAGTTTAGCCTGGAAGGCAACTTCCCGCATAAGACCACCATTCTTACCGGCGCCAACAAGGGCGTGCCATCCCCGTACTCTCGCCTTGGCCACAGGCGAAGAAGGTTCTCCAGCAGTGCCGGAAGCTTCAGCAGTGTACGTGTCCTACGTTGGGTCTTGTCTCCCAGTCTCACATATAATTATTCAGTTGGATCTCCGCGGACGCACGGCAAGGTTATCCATCCTCCCATCGTTGCCTCCGCCTCTCGATGAACCATCATCCGAAACTCCACCGGACATTGGCCTTGGGGAGCCGATCAAACTAGATGACGTCCTTGACTCTACGTTCCTCGATTCCGAACCTGAGATGGGGATGTTGACCATCCCTGACAGTGAAGGCGAGCAGAAACTCGCTCAGAACTTAAGTCGCTGGGATCGCGTACCCGTCGACGCCTTCCGTCTTACCAGAGAATCTGCGGCATCTGCTTCTGATGTCCCTACCTCGCCAGGGTGGAACTCTGAACCCTCCGTCTCCGAAACGCGTTCGTACGGAAGCGTACTGAAAAGTAGTCCCCTCCATGCTATGCTCTGGAATGAGAAGAGCGGAGCCGCGGATAAATCGCGCAAATCAAGGGAAGTAATCACTTCACCTGTGTTACTCCCTGTTCGCGACGGCGACCGTACACCCACCCACATTCCATATCATGACGACCCCCATTCCAACCGTCGCCAACAACAACACACACCTTTCAAATCCCGGAAAGAGTCTCGCAGGGAGATGAGGATGATGAAGCGCAAGACTCATGCACCCAATCACTCGCACTACGATCACCACCAGCGACATTATCGTCGAAATCACCACCCAAACATGAAATCTCGGGGCAGTGCCTCAGTGCAACGCACGTTTTTCAGCTCACCTACTTCCGCTCCCGCGTTGAACACCTGAAGTTCACTCTCAAGTTGTATTGTTTGCTCGTTCCATCGCCATGATCGATTTCATTCCATATCCAACCAGTAACAGCATCTGCATGGTCTGTGCCCTCTCTCTTTTTCTTTGTATCTCTGGGTATTGCGTATATATCCCTGTATGAAGCAACGTACATCCTCTACCGGGGTCAAGGGTTGTTTAGGCCTCTCGCTGATGTGCAATAGGGTCGCTGTACTATTTTCCCAAAGTACATTTGACCTACGTAGCTTTACTGTTGTATCGAAACGTGTACGTCGACCATAAATCCACCCAGTTCGAATTCTATGGTACGGACTGATTTTACCTTCCATACATCGGAAACCGAGTAAACCACACGAATGATCATGAACGGGACAGCATGTACATACAGGTATGATGTTGGAGAATCAAAGTTCAAACGTTCATGAAACGATTAAGACACTCGTTCCTCTGTCCTCAGCTAACGAACAAGGTTGAGTCCACCGATTGCAAGTTGGCATTCTCAACTTCAAATTATTCCATCAACGACAGGGTGGTCAGACTTGAGACCGAGTGACGCTAGAATCTGATATTGACCAAGATCAAGCACCGAATGCGAGTCAACGAAAAAAAAATTTCGAGCGACACTCATCCCGGCCGATGATCGTGAAGCATTCTCCTGAGACCAGCTACACACGCCAAGGACAGGTTGTACGCACACAGCTAGTAGCCACCAGTCTAAAGAACGTTGTGTTACTGTGCGGGTTAGTCAGTCGACCGATCTTTTGCAGTAACAGTTGCAGAAGGAGTTAGAGGGGTCCTTCAAGCTGAACCTCAAGTTGCTCAGTACTAGTAAGCATGCGCCGGATAAACGATTTCCTCAGTGACGGGGTTGTCAATCCGTCGACTTTCAGGCTCATGACAATGCCGAACCAACAAACGCGGCAAAAGTCCCTAGGAATGATATCTGAGAAAGAGCATACTTGCGGAAAGACACCTAAATAGGGTTCAAGTTGAAGTACTGATCTCCGTCTTGACACCAATTACAAGTCGGTATGTACTGGGTGCCAGTGTCACGCTGTCCAGATCTCGGGCGTATCTCCGAACGTTCTGTTCCTCGTCGAGTTGATCCGCACCAGATGGTTCGGGCTTGGGTTTTGGACGCTTTAAGTTCCCGAGACGATCCACGCTAGAACAACATGGCCGCATACTAGTAAGAGCGCGTCGCGGACACGTGACACGGGGTTATCGCGACTATGTCTGCCTGGTGCCACTCTCTAGCTAGGTTTGATGGAAAGCCCCGATGTCGTCGACACGTCTGATGTGGACGAGCGTGAAGTGTTCTCCGAAGACGCTGACCACTGGGACATCCCAGTCTCGACACCAGATGTTCTCGTGTCTCCACAAAGCACTACTGGCACAGAAAAAGTCCATCACCCGCACCCAGGCTCTCTCTTGACATTGATAGCACGTCACGACCGTTCCAGCGACCATGAAGTAGAGAGTCCATCGCCTCGAAAACGTATCAAGGTATGATGCATTCCACGGTCTCCATCCGACGCTGATGTCTTCTCGAAGATAGCTCATAATGCGGGTCCAGTCTCACCTGGCCCTGCCTCCTTTATCACTGCTGGAGCCTCTTTGCTCGGCAACACACGTGAGGAGGTAGCTTCCATGCAGACAACTCCGGGCTCGCCCTCGCAACACTCTCACGAAGGCATACTGGTTGGTGGTGACTATGAACAACCATCCGTGTCGTTTCTTCCTCGCGATGTCTCCCCTCACTCCGATTGGCATTCTCTGTTCTCTTCCCCAAGCCGTCCCTCAGCGAAACACAATCCTTCTGACACCACCAGCCGTGTTGGATCTCGGAGCGTGCAGTCGCCTTCGAGGTCCCACCCAATTCCCCGTTCCCTTTCCTGTTCGCGTTCCACTTCTACCGGACATTATTCCCCATTTTCGTCCCCTCATCGGCGCCCTACAACCCCTCCTCAAACCTCCTCATATCATTCACCCGATCAATCTAGTTCTAGAATACGGAAGCTGCACTTGGCAGCTTCATCGCCTTTAACACCCGCTTCGTCTCCAGCTCGTCTTGCGCAGACGATTTCGCACTCGCCAGATCCACAGCTCATCTCCCCTTGTCGTCCACAGCCTCCACATTCCCTTGCATCCCGGTCCAGCTCTCCACCAGCCATCCCTCCCCGTGTACAGTCACCCCTCGTCGAGATCCCGGAGGATCCGCAGCCACTTGGTCGCTATTCGTTCCGTCGTCGAGAGGCTCGGCAGTTGAATCCATATGCCTACGACAAGTTGTTGTACAAACAACAACTCAAGTCCCACCCTGATGCTATCGTTAAATTCCGCAGTCCTCGTCGTCGCGCTAATTCAGGCGGGGTAGGTGAAGATGGGACACCAGATGAATTTTTATTTCCCTTTGATAATCCGGACGAAGATGGCGACTATGTGGGTGTGGAAAGTGAAAGTAGTAGGAGAAGGAGAGAGAGGCTGCAGAGTCTGGATCAACACAATATGCTGGGGGAAGATAGCCAAGGACTGGAGACAAGACAAGCGGAGGAGGGATGGCTACCTGAAACCTTGAAAGAGCTATCAAGCAGTGATGAGGAGGACAGCGAGATCCGCAAATTGGCGCGGAAAGTTCGGAGAGAGCGGGAGAAAGCAAAAGTACTAGCCAGAGCTGAAGCCAGGAGAGCTGCCGCAAAGGCTCGGCAGGTAGAGAGGGAAGTTAAGAAAGAGACGAAGCGGAGACCAAAACCTTTTCCAGTTCATGGGGATGCCGAGCATGTGCCTACACATTCTGTAAGTCTTCTTATACATATACTTTGTCGTCCCCATAAATCGGGTTGTTTAACAGCAACCGTCGCCTTCCGTATCTGTACCCTCCCGAGCCCACTCAGAGCCCGCGACAGTTTTGCACCCCCCATCCCCCTCAAGATCGCCTTTCAGACCCCCGACGCTACCTCGAGCGGCTTCCCATTCCCCAGCTCCCAGCTCGAACCCTCTCCAATCACCTGATTTCAGTGTTTATCTGCAACGAGAAGACTCGTACCAATTTGATGACGTTGAAGTGCCGCTCCCGCGAATTCCCTCACCGGTTGATCACTCTGTTACTCATTCTGATCCACCAAGTCCCTCTGCCCCGCCAACTACATCTGATGCTAGTGCTCTGCCGTCGAACACGTCGGGACTGGACTCGGACTCGGACCAGATGTCCATCTACGAGATCAGCTCCAAAGACAGGAAACGTATTCGGGCGCTGAAGCGTATGATGCCAGCTGCAA